>JARBER010058966.1:0-11947 GCA_030265075.1 Balanus glandula | reverse complement strand
CCATGTTAGGAGTGTCAGAAGTGATCGTTGTATGACAACAAACTCTGGAACCTTCGATATTACATAATGTTTCTTCTGATCCCAACCACTGGCGCAGCTAACCAACCACTGCCGGGCGGGTTGGAGGAGTGTGCGGGGGGGGGGGCACTTCTATAGACCGGCGCAATATAAGTGGTTATCGCGCCACCCATGCCTCACGGCCGGGAGAGTTTCGAGCCCACCCGTCACGGCCCTGGGCGACTGACCGGAGCTATGTGTGGAACGCAGCTGGTGCTGCCGAGTAAAGAAAACCAACGGCGAGAGAAATCACCACCTCCCGCCGCGTCCATCAGCGCCAGGCCCAAAATATCCGGCAATCCAGCTCAGGAAATTAGCACGTCATAATTTACGATCGGCCGCGCGGCGGAGCCGTCAGCTGCGCCAGCTCTGCAGAGCCAGGGCCACTGACTCGGCTGGCTCGGCTCGGCTCGGCTCGGCTCGGCTCGGCTCGGCTCGGTGTGTGTTCATCGAAATTTGTTGAGTCGGCGAAACGGAAAAGCGGGTTGGAAGAGGTAGATACTCAGCCAGAAAGTGTCGTCACCCAGAAAAGAAAAACTGGGCAAATATAGAAACAGAAAGGTGACAGAAACGTGGTGACATGAGTCACGTATTGAAATCATGCTGAATACCCCCATATATTTAGCTGTAAAGGCGGGATTAGCAGGATTTTAGCATTTCGAAAAACAAAATAAGAGCTAGAATATAAGACCGTGTTTTGTTTTACAAAATAAGTTAACGACAAAGTCGATTCAATTCGAAACACCCCGCGCATATTTTTTAATCTGTCACACTCGTAACAGGAGCGCTAGTTCCCACAGCCGAACACCTTCCGCCCACGCACCCCCCCCCCCCCTGCACCTCCTTCATCCCCCTCATCCCCGCCCGTCTTCACCCCGCCAGCGCATTAAATCACCGGAATATGACGCTCCAGGCCGGGGTCGGGCGGACAGCTGACTCGGCCGCCCCGTCGCCGCCATCTGGCCGGCAGTCGACGCATCGACATCGACGCTGCAGCGATGAATGAGGGGCGGGCCGCCGGCGAGCGGCAGACGCGCGGCAGGAGGCGGTCACGTGACCGGCGGGGAACGCCGCCGCCGCCGCCGCCGCCGCCGCGCCGCTGCCACTGCTGCTGACGGATCGCCAGCGCCGTGGTCCCTGTGTCGTAAGCCGGGGCGATCCTCGATGGACGTAGGTGAACCCGGGAGAAACTGGCCAGCCCAGGCGACTTCCGTCATCGCCGTTGACGTACAATGAG
Source organism: Balanus glandula (assembly GCA_030265075.1). NCBI lineage: Eukaryota > Metazoa > Arthropoda > Thecostraca > Balanomorpha > Balanidae > Balanus > Balanus glandula. Next base: position 10,653 of record JARBER010058966.1, on the reverse strand, counting down.
CGATAGGCGGCGAGCGGGCTGTGGCAGCGGTGGCAGCGGCGGCAGCGGTGGCAGCGGCGGCGGGCGGCGGGCGGCGGGCCAGGACTCGGAGTGACGCTCCTGGGTCACATGAGGCCCGGTCACGTAGCGGCGGTCCCCAGAAGCGGGCCACCCACCGTGTCCGGCTGACCACACAGACCGTCGCCCACGACGCGCTCACACTGTCTCGTTGTTCACTGCTCACTTCCTTCTTCGGAAACTGAGAAGTCCGTCAAAACATCGTCAAAAGAACGTCAAAAGACCGTCAAAAGACCGTCAAAAGACCGCCAAAAGACCGCCAAAAGACCGTCAAAAGACCGTCAAAAGACCGTCAAAAGACCGCCAAAAGACCGTCAAAAGACCGTCAAAAGACCGTCAAAAGACCGATCAAAGACCGTGCCCAATCACCGGTCAGCGCATGAGATAGAAACACTGGTAAGTCCCGACGATCAGCAGGCCTTTCCATGCGGCCGCTGAGACGCTTTGTCACACAGCCTGCGCGACAGATACACAAACACTCGGCCACTCCGCGTCCCGCCTTTGTCAGGTTCATAAACATTACAAGCGAGGCGTGGGAATGAGACGGATCTCGGCCCCGTGGCCGGCACCCGTCCTGAATTGGACCGGCGTGGCGCGGCGGGACAGAGAACGTGAGCCCGGGTGTCGGACATACTAGCCAGGAACGTACCAATAGTGTCCACTGTCCAGTCTGTCCAGTCTGTCCAGTGTCCACTGTCCAGCGCTTTGCATACCATGGTGACGCAGGCCAGCAGCGCTCCGGGCCCCGGCGCGGCGCCACAGCACTCCAACGTCCGGGCTGACCCGTCTCGCACCGCGCGCGCCGCCACCACACAAAACCTGCAACCCGTTAGCGTTTACACGTGAACGAACGCACGCCGACCTGCGGGAAACCAGCCACAAGCATGTGGCACCGGGGCGCCGGGGGAGGGGCTGCTTTGAAACAGAATACCGACGGCGGTGCGCACGTCGGGCCCGGCGCGGTGGAGCCCCCCTGATTCATCTCCGCCCCCTGGCCGCCAGCGAGCCGCCCCCGGGGGCATGCGTCACCCCAGTTCTCAGTGGGGAGCCCGAGAGGAGACGGCACAGTAGCGCGAATGTTTTCGACGCTCGGTTCGCAGGAATGGCCGCCCCGGAAGCACTCGGGCCTGCTCTATGTCGTGCCAAGCGCCCATCCATAACGGGCGACTCCCGCATCAAAGGCGCACTGTTGTGACCTGGCAGCTGTGATAGTCTTTTTACGCACTAGGCGCGCAATTTTGATTATAATGTTCCGCTCAGAGGCCCCAGATTACTGCACTTAGTAGTGAAGTTCCAATGAATCCCGCAGAATGTATGACTTGGGCGGACGGGTATAAAGAAGATGGTTCTTGGAAGATCCTTGATAATAACTGCAATTCGGCTACCGTCAGAAAGGTTTGAGCGATTCTTCATCGTGATAGGTTGGAAGACGAACGCAAATACCAGCCGATTATCCGTAAAGTAATCGCTCAATTTATGGTGCAAAACCCTCATAACCGTGGAAGCAGAACAAGTGGATTCTTAGAAGGTATCAAAATGGGATTATATGCCAGGGTAAGTGTCTCACAGGAATTTATGACAAAGAAGATGGAAGAAATTATTTAACTACCAGAATCGTCGATAAACGAAACACGATAGTATTTATTTAAATCAAGAAGTGGTCAGACAGACCGAAACAAGCTCGAAATACCTTAACACTCAGTGCGAAAATTCAGCTTCACGGCTACAACCTTGCCAAATGTCACATTTTTCGAGAAAATCAGCAAACGTCATCTGCCAGCCAGTCACCCATGACCTCCGACGACCGTTCAAACTGCTGAGACGGCTCCGGATAACGGCGTTAGTCGGCCCAAGTTGGCCCGGAGCTGACTGCCTGAGGCGCAGGCCCAGCGGGTGGGGAGGGGTAGGGCAGGGCGGAGTGGGGTGGGAGGGGTAGAGGCAGACCTGGCACCGCGCCCGCCCGCTGGCGTCACAGGTTCCGCCGAAACCGAGGCCACCGCGCGCCGTTCGACGAACTCCGCCGTCGGTGGCGGTCCATGTCCGGTCAGAGGTCACCTGACATGACCCGGGGGAGACGGTCATCTGAGGTCAGAGGTCATCCTCACCCGCCACGCCTCGGGACACGCCCGAGCCACCTCACTGACATCACTCCCAGGGGAATCCGCAATACACTGAAAGGTGATTCAGAACACAACGGCAGTCATCCCTGCGGTGTTCACCGTTCTTATGACCAGCTCGGCCAGGCCGGGACAGGGCCGGGACGGGGCAGGACGCGGCGATGTCGCCTCTAGTCATGACGTCCGTCGTGACCCTGCTAACCCTTCAGCAGAGCAGCTGACGACGGCCGCTAAAACCATCGTGCTGACAGCTGAGAGCCACAGCGGCTGGCCGCTGAGTGAGGGCACCACGCGGCGATATGTCAGAGGCCGTTTGTTGTGGGTCGGCTGAGCAGCCGAGAGATGCCTTCAGTCGGTACACAGCCAATGAGCTAACTAAACAGATTGGAACGTTTGGATAGTGTTATTCGAGACACCCAAGTCCATTCTTGCAGCATGTACTCGGCTCAATAAAAGCAGCATTGTGTATCACGACACTGCGCCCCACACGTGGAACGTTTAACCGAGGTATCATATGATCGTTAAAGGTAACGTCTACAAACACGATAGGTATCATCACTTGTGGTGAATAGTCGTGCGTATGCGTGTGACTGTCCGCGTCAGCCGCGTTTATATTGGGGTCGCATATGTCCGTTTCCGCCGGCGCGGCCTGTGAAGCCACTGGGGCTACTGCATGTGGGGCACATGTGTGGACAGGCGTGATCGGCGGCGGTAGGAGGATGACGGTCTGAGGAGAGGCAGGGAGTCTAGTTCGAGTCGCGGCACGGGACGGGCCGATGTTACGGGTGTGACAATACAAGAGGCTGATGGCGGCAGCTGTTTGATCCGGGCCGGTGATTCGCGCGAGGTGCAAACACTACATCACTTGTTTTCAGTTCAAACGTAGAGATAAGTCCATACAAAAACAACACCGTAGCCGCGAGCCCCACTGCAAACCGCCGGTATCACTTTACATCCAATAGCTCTGACGGCTATTACACTCCGCCTCGGCGCCGCGGAATCTGTCTATGTGCTTTGGCACCCAACCCAATTAACGCCAGCATAAATTAACGCCGTGTCTGAGAGCGGTCGGCTCGCAGCTCTGAAAACACGCCGCACCACCATCACCATCACCATCACCATCACCATCACCACCATCACCACCGCCGCCGCCGCAAACTGGCGCGCAAACTCAACAATTACCCGCTCAGCCCCCAGCCGAGGCGTCGATGGCCGATTACAATAATGACGGATCCCCTGCCCGTCCAATAAACAACGGCCCCTCCCGGTATGGCAGGCTCGTGCTGGGATTGGCGTAGAGGGCGGTTTACGAGCGGCGGTTGGCGACAAGACACACTTGCGGCTGATGACACGGACAGCAGCCGAGACCACCCGTGCTCGATACTGCATAGTGAATATACCGTGCGCTACTCACAGCGTTGCATGTGGTTTGAAGTATGTGGTCAGCTAGAGGAACGCGTTAACTGATGATACTATGCGATGTGTATTGCTTTGCTTTCTGTCAGCTCCTCCAGATGTCCCTCAGTTGCCACGCAGCAACATTCCAATATCCGCACGTTCAGTCGGACCACAGACGGTTGTGTTTTCCAAGAGGTGAGCGTGACTATGCTTTACCATGAGCTGTCGCTGAAATTTGTAAGCCGATGAACACTAATATTATACAGATGGGTTGCCATAGTCGAAAAGAATTTCTCCTGAATCGACCCGAATGAATCACCAAATGAGCTGCATACGTTGATACATAGCTCCACAAAATATATGCAAAAATTAGCTTACGCCATGCAGCTGAGCTTCAAATAAGTGGCTTGGCAGTTGGCGTATACTGTGAATTGTTAATCAGAGCCGAATCAGGTCCACAATTGGTGCCGTCCGCCACCGACCGCGGGACTGGTGACGGGCTGATAAAGGATGACGGATGCCGCGCGATCTGTGACGGATGTCGGGTTGAAGGAGTGACGGGTGACGGTTTGACGAGGAGACAGGGTGACGGGCACCCGGTGACCAGTGACGGATGATTGGTGACTGGTGACTGTCAGCAGGTGACGCTCAACTAGCAACATTAGCCGATGCCTGGTGATTGGTGATTGGTGACTGGTGACCGGTGACCGGTGACTGGTGACTGGTGATTGGTGATTGGTGATTGGTGACTGGTGACTGGTGACTGGTGACTGGTGACTGGTGACTGGTGACTGGTGACTGGTGACTGGTGGCCGGTGACAGCGCGGTGACTGGTGACCGGTTAGCAGTGACCGATGACGGCCGTCACGTGCCTGGTGACCGGTTAGCAGTGGTCGGTGACCGGTTAGCTGTGACCGGTGACGGCCGTCCGTGCCTGGTGACCGGTGACGGCGCGGTGACAGCGCGGTGACCTCAGCGCGGTGTATCAGCGCCGCTCGTCTCCGTCTCACCAGCCGAGGTGGCCTGAATAATGCAGGCGGTACAGCACTCGCCCGGCCGCAGCCGCCGCGTGTGTGTGTGTGTGTGTGTGCACCGCCGCGATACACGGGCCGCCATCAATCACCCGCAATGGAGTGCCGGCCCCGTGATAAACAAAGGGGCGCGCCGACACAAACGCCGCCCGTGCGCCACTCCCGCCGCCCCGCGCCGCACCACGCCGCCCCGCGCCGCGCAGGGCTCGCTCGCATTACAATTACAAATTGACGGCCACGGCCGCTGCTCTGGACTCATCAGCGCTGCTCCAGGTCTTCTGAGGGGTGGAGGCTGAGACCCGAGCCAGCCCCGCCACGGGGTGGTGGTAAGGGGATCGTCGATTTACGCCGCCCGTTCGGAATATTTAGTTGTAGTCGCGGACGAACCCAACCGGATGACAATGCTGGGTGGCATGACTTTACATACAAACAACGTGGTACTATCCGATGGCTATCAGTAACAGACCAGCACTGAGCTCATCGCGGCCCGTGTACAAGAGGACATGTCGGGTATACCAGATGAGGAAGACCAGGGTGGTCAGCACGCTAAGAGTGACACCGGCGGTGATGAACTCACCAATCACAGCGGCCGTGACACCTGTAACGATCCCCTGCTACAAAAGTTCCACCCCTGTGACGATGGCGGCTGTAACAAATGTGCAGACCTCTCCCCGTAACGGCAGTGTCACCACCCCCGAGACAGCAGCTGTACCAAATGTGAGAACTCCCTGTGCCGGCAGCTGTGACCACCCCCTGTGACGACAGCTGTACCAGATGTGACGACCTCCCGTGACGGCAGCGTGTGCCGTGTGACGGGGTTGTGACGCCGTCACGGACTCACCTGGGACAGCGAGAGTGACGGCTGCGAGCGCCGCGCAGCAGCACAATATCCTCAGCAGCAACCGCATCCCGTCCGCATGTGAGGCGCCTGAAACCAAGAAGAAGCACATCGCATGATTAACGGAACCCACCGGCCGGCCACCGACAGTTATCAGCCTTTCTATAATCGTATCGGGTAAATTATGACGGCCATTGACGCGATACAATCACGGCGCGCGCAATCAACGCCGCGCCGCCCCACGAGCCGCGTCGCCCGCCGCCGCTAACAGCCTGCTGCCCAGCTCCTCTCGCCTGCCTAATGACGGCGCGCCTCGTGTCTTCCCGCAGTGTGAGGAGGCCGGGCGGTGGCGGCCGCGGGCTCTCGGCCGGCTCCGCTGCAGCATCCGGGCCGTTAACTCGGGCGTGACACGAGCGGAAGCCCGCGGCCGCTCGGCACGCAACCCATTCATTGGCCGGGTCGGCGCCGTGTGGCCGGGCCGGGAGCGGCGGATACGACCGGCGCTCTGCAGTGCATCGCAGGCCCGCGGTTATAGCGCTCGGTAGCAGCGCCGAGCCAGCCACGAGAAGCTGAGAGGCGTGAGAAAACTGCTACTCGCTACCGGGTGTAATTAGGCGGTAGAGAATGCGGTCGGTTAGGTAGGGGGGGGGGATTGTATGCAGGCTTCTGCTTATGGACGGACGAGCGCTAATTATTGTCTATCGACTCCGCAGTAGGCACCTAATGATCAGGCTGAACAGCCAATCAGCATCGAGCAGGAGCAGGACTGAGGTCAGGTCAGAGCCAGTTGGCGGCACATGTGTCCAAAAGGCGGTCGCTGGCGCAGTGTCCTAGGATTGGGAATTTCGGGTGTAAAGCGACACTCTGCAAGGAATAATATACCAATCCTTTTTCCAAATGACCACTGCAGGTTACCACTGGGTGCCCACTTCACCAAATCCCTTTCCTGGCCAGAACTAAACTGATAAAACGCTATCACCAAAAGAACAAACGTCAAACACTACTCACCATCGCTAGCCATCACCACCATCATCGTTACCCACCACTCCTACCAAGTGCTACCGCCGCTACCTACCCACCACTACTATTATCCCACCGCTGAGCACCACACCGCTGCTGCCGACCGGGACCAGCACCAACTGCCACCGTCCAGGAAGCCAGGAGCGACGACGGCGGCGCCTAATCGCACCATCATGCTGGGCAACGAGGCGGCCCGTGCAGCGGCGGCGGTGCCATGCATCCTCCGGCCCCGGCAACCCGCCGTCAGTGGCGACAAATGGAGGTCATCTGACAACCGGCGCCTCCGCGGAAACACCGCCGCCGAGAGAACACGCTCGTATGAATACATAAATGCAGACACATTTGTAGAGGGTCAACAACAAGCCGAGGACATGTATCTGGCGATCGCCGGGCCGCTCTGCTATGCAGACTCGGCGTCATCCGAATGGCGTCTGCATGGAACAGTGGAGTTGCAGCCCCGATAGCTGTTTAGGGTGGGGCCCGAACATGCCGAGACAGATAACCTAACGAGCAGACATCCGAAACGCTTGCAGAGGAGGGAGCTGGTCGTCGGTGGCAACACGTTCTTCACGCCATAAGCGGGCACGACGAGGCGGCAGGCGGTTCCAGGACTTGTGAAATGCTCCGACAAACTGCTTTGAACTAAACTGCGGGCCGCCGCTCAAGCACGGAGGAATGCCTGTGGTGCGTAGCTTCCATGAGGCTCGGTCTCGGATGAAAGCCGTGACTGAAAGGCCTCTGCACAGCGAAGACATGGCCAGAGCCGCTCATCCGCCGATACCAACTAGCCGTCCGGCTGGAAACCGCACACTGCAGGATCAAAGTGTGGAAAGTCGTCAGAAATCTCCGCATTTCGGGAGCAGAGTACCTGCGCGTCACACATTTCTCGGTGCACTGCAGAGCCGGCTCCGGCGGTGGTCCGACATAATTCTGGTCGACAGATGCAACAGCTGTGTGTCTGACAGCGCTGCCGCTAGTTTCGATCCGATCTGCAGACTGGACGTCATTTAAGCGATTTAAGCGATGAGTTACGTCAATTTTAGACCATCGAATCAGCAATAGACTGGCGGCGGGCAATCGTGAAATAGCATGGGGCCATGCCGTTTATTGCACGAGTTCTTGCTGCTGTGATAAGTGGAGCTATACAAAATGTGGGGAGTCGTCTGGTGGAAATGAGCACGCATTGTTTTAGTGGACACGTAGGTAGGTACCGCGCAGCGGCCCCGTAGGTAGGTATATATCAGTCAAGGTAGGCACGAACGTATATTATCCTCTGAAAGGGGGCGTTCTATTCAAGACACATTGACTCATATATCGTGGGATGCAGCAAGTAACAAAGCGCGACCAGAAACAGTGACAAATATGTACATGCATTATAACAAACATGTATGTAAGCTTCTGGATTCTGGAAGCCACAGAAAATGACACAAATAGGTACTCGATTCTCGTGACCACATCGTAGTGGCATGACGGAATAAAATGCCAGCAAAATATGCAAGAGCCAAATATTACACCGTCAAACTTTGCAACATGTTGCCTGGTACAGATAATTGCCGGTAGCGTCTGCCAATGCATGCAGCTGCATATCGAGTAGCAAACAACCCGACAGGCAGAAAAATGACGTGCCGTTCCATGCAGCACCGATGCGCCGATAGGCAGCTCAACCGTGCCTCCTCCGTTTATCTTCCATGGACTTCCATAACAGAACGGAACTGTTAAACTTGAATCGCACGAGATCTTGTTACTCGTGAGCCGGTGGAGAGAGGCAGCATATTCATCTCGGACAGGCGACTCTTTGTCGAGAGGAGGATCTGCTTTGTTTGTATAACGAGGATCTGGGAGCCACCTGTTTCGTTCGGGGCTCCATTGATATTAATGATCCTTTTACACACGCTGTCCCTTCCGGTTGAGAGATTCATAGAGGTGCTCACTGACTATGTAAGGCTTCTCAGAAGACCGGAAACATCTGCCAGTAGCCGACAAGCGGAAAGTTTATTATTTTTTTGATTACTTCCAGGCATCGAAATAGCGAACCCAAACAATATATGAAAGGGGATGGAATGGAACGAGAAATTGATACGTCGATCAATGGCACTTGGGCCGCCGTTGCATGGCACAGGATGGTGGACATATTTGGGAATCACAGCTTATTTAGCACACGGATCCCATTCCGAACACTGAAACACATGCACGTAATTGTATGAAGCTCGGCAAAAAGAGCTAGCTTAAAAACGATACAATCCCCTAAAAAATGTTCTTTCCGCCGACGACTGGCAACCAATCACGAATCGCACCCATTCTCTTCCCGTTCGCAATAGCCTTCACGCGTCTCAGAAATGCAGGCATAGTTGAGTACGCCTGTCGCTCGTCCGCCTGTCGCTCGTCCGCCTGCCGCCTGATCAGCAGCCCTGGCCCAGGTGCTGAGTATGTCAGCAGGCCGCCTGTCCGCCGCCTGCCCGTCAGCCTGCCACCTGCAGGCTGACGGGGCCGGGGTCGCGCCGCTCCGGCCAGCCCAGCTCACCTCCCTCCCCAGCCGCCGACACCTCGACACACAATTGGAATTCATGACGGGCGATTTTGAGCGGCGCGCAAAAACCACTCGCCAGTCGCCGCCCGCCATAGCTAACTACTCAGCATTCCTGCAAAGCCGCTTATACGGCGCGCCGTCCGCTGCTCTCACCGCGCCTGCCGCCTAACTGAAGCCGACATTCGTCAAAGGGTACCCGTTATCATAAAACGTTCGGAGCAAATTTGCACAGTTTGACTATGCGCGCTGACATCCGTCAAACACTTTCTCTCTCTCTCCTCCCCATCCGTCACTTTTTCTCGGAGGCGCGCCGCGCCGCTGGCGCCTCGTGGCAAAAACGTCCGTGGGAACTGGAACTGCCCAGACCACGGCAGACGGCTTCCGTGACCGAGTCGACAGCTCCGTCACAACATACTGCAGTCCCGGCTCAGTGAGGGCAGCTCAGGGCAGAATACAATCAGACGGGCGTCACACCCACGTCTCTGGGCTACTGGTCTGCAGAAGGTCCCATATTGCTGCATCGAAGGTCACTGGACGCTGGGCATTGGACAGTGGCAAGTGGCAATAACACTGCAATGCTCGCCATGAGATCCAATTGACTTCATTGAGATCGATATCCTTACCCTGTTAAAAAATACGTGAAGCACTGCAGCCCTGATCGCAGCAATAGGCCAATCATTTTTTGATTTCTTAACGATTAGTTCCATATTTTGAAACTTTTGGTTTCTTCGTGAGGAGGAAACCGAATCGAACATTTTGGAGTAGGTACATTTTGTCGTCGAATGAGAACTTGCATCAAACCTTAAAACCTTTGCCTGTCATTCTCAGGCCTTGAAATGCCGTTCTTTTCACATTGCTTTACACCGCGTCATCCCCAAAGTACGTGCGGCTACGTCCGGCTGGCTCTATGAGACGGGCCCAGGTGCCGGCTGGCGTTGGCCAGCCTTCGAACGTCAGCGAGCCTGATGCGGCAGGCAGAGGCTGCGGACAGCGCTGAGCACTGAGCAGGGCTCCCCAGTCCACAGGACGGCACAGCACAACACGGAGCAGCATCGGAAAGCAGCATCTCTGCCCCAACCCACCCCCTCCCCGCCCCCCGCCGGGCGATCAGCGCAGCGCACATTCACGCTGCGTCCGCACAAAAACCCGCCGGCCGCCGCGACGGCGCGCTGTTTATGTCGAATTGTGCGCGCTGCGGGTACAAAAACGGCGCGTTTATGCGAGCTCGGAGGTCGCCCGGCATTGTGTGTGTAATGTGTGTATACCCCGCGGGTAGCGGCAGGTCACGCAGCGCCCCCCCCCCTCCCTCTCCCCGCGGTGATCCTCTGACCAATTAGAGGTCGATTGGAGGGAGGGTTGGCAGGCTCGGCCGTGCCGCGGCTGACCGTGTCACAAGCTGCGCCGAGCATACGAATGCGGCGCGCCGCTACCTTTGTTGGATCACAGCTTGCAGAAAGGCGTCGCTGCGAGCTGAGGGGAATGTGTCGCCACCCGCAGCCGGCGGCGGCGGGATGAGGGTGGTGGAGGTGGTGGTGGAGGTGGTGGTGGAGGTGGTGGTGGAGGTGGAGGTGGAGGCGGAGGCGGAGGTGGAGGTGGAGGTGGAGGTGGAGGTGGAGGTGGAGGCGGAGGTGGAGGTGTAGGTGGAGGTGGAGGTGGAGGCGTAGG
>JARBER010058855.1:0-11955 GCA_030265075.1 Balanus glandula | reverse complement strand
CCAATGAAAAGACGTCACATTGCGAAACTTTCTATCTTGACTAAAAAAAAGTGCCCAAATTTTGCTTAACAGTAAGCAGGTGTGTGCCTCCAACCACTGAGTAGCTGTGCCGACTCAAACACTTAATTAGCTATTAACCCAGCAGCATGATTTGGTTGGACCACAGCTGGGCATGCACAGAATTGTGTAATGAAACAACCATAGTGACCTTAACACCATTTGATTGCGTGTGTGAGATATTGCAGCAGAAAGGTGAGTCGTCCGCCTTACGGCACATCCGCTTTTGCCTTCTCTTACCCTAACAACTAACCTAGTTTGTCATCAATTCAATAACAAATTGATACTAAACATACTTGTCTTCTTTCCTGTTCAATGCCTCAGCGCCACTGTTATTATCTGATTTTGTCTACCATGTCATTTTCCCTTAACTGTTTGTGCTGTTAAAATATATTGAAACTATTAAAACTAATCGGATATAATCGTTTGTGGGGCAAAATTTACCATTAGTGGCCTGAACTCTCTATACAGCATTACAACAAAGTGTGTCTTAGGTAAGGTTCACAGTGAGTTTAAGATAATTTCAAAACACTGACGGATCCGCAATCCCAAACCTTTTCGTTATGTACAAAAGTGGCAGTTCGGCAAATCCGTCAGTATTTTACGTCACCCTAGCTTTACTGTGAACTTTGTATAATTGCTTGGAAAGGCGCCAGTAATTGAAATTTGATCACCAGATATGTAACATATTCTTAGAGCTGTTTATCAAATAAGCTTCATGAAACAACTGTCAGTTGAAAATGTTTAATGAATCGATTACTTCCTCAAATAAGAAAATATAAATTTAATTGTGATACATAAAAAAAGTTATATGCTAAGGATGCTTAGGATTATTTTATATCTTCGTTTTCGCCACTGGCTTTCGCGGCTTCTTACATAGTGATGGTGTATTTGCTTCACCACATCATATCTTTTATGATCCACACATTTTATCCCCTTTTAATGATTACAATTTAATATAAAGTATTTATGTCAAACCAATTGCTTGATTAGAGACGATTTTGAAATATTTTAAAGGAACGTATTTCCATGAAGATTTGACTACTACAGCACTAGACTCGAAAAAATCTCTCACATCCGGTGCCGTGACGCGTCCCGCGCGTGCGTGAAGCCGGCGTCGTCCATCTTGCATTATGTCTGACTTGGCTGCTCAACCGCTGCAAAACTCCGGCAATTTCTCTCAGAGTCCTGCGTTCGCTGACGCTCTTCAGAGAGCAAAGCAGGTGAGTGCACAATTCTTCGGATGTTTGGTTTTCTTCCGGCTGAGAACAAAGACGTATGATTAATGGCGGCAATGACGCCGCCGACCGGCTCCACTCGTTTCTGTTGCGATATTGTAACAGGCAAGTAGTAAACTGTTAATTCACTTGTTAATGTAAAGCGTCATGGCGCTTGCTGTTTTGATTTAAACCTAATAATATGTGTGCTTGTCTGATGTTTTCATCCGTTTGCATCTGGAAATTGCGGCGATCCTGGCGCACTTACGTTCACTCGACCGTAGCATATTTCTTACTATGGAGTAGGTTAAATTGCAATTTGTGTGTTTGATGTAATTTTTTACCCTATTTTGACATTTTTGTCTAATTCTTTGTTGTTCTTACCCCAAGGCTTAAGCTGGTTTGTTATTAGTTTATATATATTAATATTGGTCTGAAGTGCATCATCATTTTTGTGACATAAATTTGTCTAACAATTCTTCATCTGCAGATGATCATCACATTTTTCATTGTCACATTATTTCACCACATATTTATTCGTTAACAGATTTTTGTCTCTTTTTAATTCATCTGCGCACCAATTAGTCAGCGCAGAAATTTGTCTCACTGTAATTCATCTGTATTACATATATATTATGTATTATATATATATATATATGTATGATTACACATAATTTCGTCCACGCTTAACTTCGTCTACGCAGGATTTTCATCCGGTTATAATTACGTCTTTGCATATTTTTGTATACACATTTTTTCGTTCAGAGATATTTTCGTTGGACATAATTTCGTCAACGCAGGATTTTTTACCGGATACATTTGCGTCCAGGCATATTTTTGTCTAGGCATATTTTCATTGAACATATTTTTTGTCTAGCCACATTTAATCTAGGCATATTTTCATCCATGTATTATATTTTTGTCTACATATATTTTTGTTGAGGCATTTGTCAGATGCAAATATGCCTGGACAAAAACATGTCACAACATAAATTTGTGTAACGAAAATATGCCTAGATAAAAATGTATAGGAAAATATGCGTATACGCAATTATGTCCAACAAAAATATGCCTAGACAAAAATATGTCTGGACGAAAAAATATGCCTAGACAAAATTATGTCCAGACGAAAATATGCCTAGATAAAATAATGTCTGACAAAAATATGAGTGGACGTCGGACGAAAATTTGCATAGACAAAAATATGTGCAGACGAAATTCTGTGAGACAAAAATCTGCCAAAACAAATAAATGTGAGACGATGAAATGGAGATGAACAAATGCTGGACGAAATTCTATCCATATACTGCATAATCTATTTAGTAATCAGTTCAGTTGGTATTTAACCAATAATTGGGGCTTATCAAATGCAAAGTAATTTTTTTGTTATATGTAGGAATATGATCTACATTTATACAGCTCTTCATTGCATAACCTATGGTTATTAACAATTATTATGTCAAAATCTATCGCATGTATTTCTGCAGTGTAATTATGCATGTTAAACCTAAAGAAAAGAGTGGATGTCTATCTGGATTCTTGTATTGTCATCACTCAGTGAACTCGTCCTAAAATAATAATGTTATGACAAATAAAGCAACTTGAGCTAAATGATGGTAGTAAAACCTTTTTTTACAATTGTACATTGTATGACAGATTAGACACTTTCTTTGCATTATATATTTTAGGTTTTGATTGTCTTCTTTACATTGACCAAAGCTTGTTTTTCAGATTGCTGCTAAGATCAACCCTGGTACATCACCTGTTGGTCAGAAGAGGCCCCTGGAAGGCGACATGGACAGTCTGGGTATGTGTGCTTTTGAAGTCTTCTTATCTTTATTCTGTGCCACTTGAAGGATTTCAGAGAGAGAGAGACTTAAGTTTTAATACTCTTTTTCTCTAGAATCTTTCATATCTTCAACATGCTTAAATGATTCAGCAGAAGCAATATAATGATGAGTGTATATCATTTCATCTTATTGCAGCTGCAATATTATTTGTCAGTTTAATGGGCACCATTATGTTTATGAATGCCCTATGCTGCTGATATACACTTGAAACAATGTGAGCATGTCTTTTGATAATAATGTTAGCTCGTCTCCTAGAAGTGGGCAAATTTGGTGTGAAATACCACCAGACATGGTCCATGCCCTCAGGCGATTTTGCCTTTGAATGTGGATTGTGGCTACGAAAAATGCATTATGGCACTTGCACATTGAAACCTATTGCTCATTACTTACTCCCTCACACACATTTTTTTTGTTGATCAAATCATCAAAACACAGTGAAAACTGCCAAAAACCATGATGCATCCTGGATCCAGGGATGCGTAGGATCCATAGGATCTTTGGCTATTTTCAAGATCTTCTGATGCTCTGATCAACAGAAAAAGATTACATGTGAAGAAGTAGGTGAGGAGCAGTGAGTGGCATCACAAATTAGTACTGTATTACCTTGCTTATTGTCAGAATATGGATTTGAAGCTTAGGACGTTTGGGATCCTGGCACATGTCTGAATACCACCTGAAGCTCAATAGTTCTTCATCCCTTGCTTCCCTTTTATAGTAGTGAATTTTGCATTTACAAAATATGAATTGCATTTGTAGTGTCAACACTGTTTAAGTTCAACACTGAATAAATCATTATATTTGAATAAAAACTGATCATCTTCAAATTCAAAATTTAATTATTACTGTGCCATTTCCTACACCATTTTTCCATTGTGTGTTATATGTCAAGTTTTTCACTTTTAAATACCCAGGTAAAAAATGGAATTTTGGGGCACTTGTCAGGAAATGGTATTTGAATGCCCATTTATAGGGCATGACATGCAAGATATTTTGTATTATTAGATACAAGTTTAAGTGTTTTAGTGCACTTTGTCACATTGTGTATATTTTGTTCTGTATGTTTTTTGTATTTTGTCTGATTGTGTATGATTGCACATTTACTTCCATTTTCATTGTTCCAGTCAAAATGCCATCTTTCAACAAACCAAATAACTGTTGGTGGAAATGGGTTAATCCAATAAATGTTGCTTTACAATATGCATACATCTGTACTGCAACTATTTTTAAGTTTATTTTAAGTCTTATGTACAATATGTCAGTGAAATTATGTATTTGTTGTCTATAGTGCATGTGTTGGCTATCATTCTGTAAGGCCCAGTGTCCAAAATTGTGTTAATTTGGTTTGAAAATAACCCCAAATGTGAATAATTTTCCACTTGCTCTCCATTTCAGGAACAAATAATTTCAGGAACAAATTCTATTCCCAAGTTATTTATTTTGATATATATTTGCTAGATAATACAATTCAAGATTTCAATGAAAGCCATTTCTTGCTTTAAAAAAAATAGTATTTTACCAATTTGCACATACTTGTCAACTCTTATTGGCTTTGGTGGCTAACATTTTTCACTGACCCCAAGCTAAGATGGAGTTTTGGGACAATGCTGTCAGCCAATATGATAATATCATTGGATCACTTTTCATTTGATGTAGATACTGTGAAACCACAGTTCACATTGAAATCATAAGTCATATTGTGATACATGGTACAGTCACTAGCAATTTGAAGTTGTGATCATTTAAAGTTATAAAGTTTAAGTGTTATTGGTGCTGCATGCAGCAGAATGAAGGAAAAACATTGGATTGAGTTCACCCTTACATATTGCAGGTGAACTAGTTGTTTTGAATTTTGCTGCGTAACACACTTATTTGTCAGCTATTTATTGGGTAATCTACATAGAACTTTAGCTGGTGGCTATATTTTCAACCACAGTGCACAGTTGTCTAATTGTCATCCATTGTTTTGTTTTTTTTACTAATGGTTCCT
Source organism: Balanus glandula (assembly GCA_030265075.1). Classification (NCBI taxonomy): domain Eukaryota; kingdom Metazoa; phylum Arthropoda; class Thecostraca; order Balanomorpha; family Balanidae; genus Balanus; species Balanus glandula. The sequence continues at coordinate 6,844 of JARBER010058855.1, read as the reverse complement.
GTATACCATAGGCATGCCCTTTAATTTATATCTACCTAAGTGCAATAAACGTATTGATAAGTTTATTCACATCTAGTCCCTGTGATGCATCTCTGGAGAAAAAGGAATTAATCAGTTATTTTCTTATGTCATCAGTTGGATTATGGTTAGTTTTATCATCAGCTAAATTATGGTTAGTTTTCTTTATATGCAATTTGGATCCAGCCGAAGTAGTACATTTTCTCACCATTTAAATGTTGTTTTACAAAATAGTGATTATATTTGGTGCCTGGAAACAATAAGCTTGTTTGTGTTGCTGACACTACCCTTTGTCAGGCAAATAAAACATGGCATCTGCCACACTAATATAATCCTTGGAAATAAAGTAACTATTGTCCTGGAAAGCATGACATGCTTTACAGATATCCAATGCATGTCATATTCAAGGATTCATATGAACATTACCTTCCACCGTCCAAAAACAGAAACACAAATGCTGCGCGTTTCAGCGATCTACAAATGCTTAAGAGCCGCAACATACTTGTTTCTGCTTTTGGACGGCAGCCTCGCTGGAAGCTGTCAGCGCAGGCCCGTTCTCCCCGTGTCCCTGCTCACTCTTCTCTCTCCCGCGCGTGCAGGTCCCGACGGCAAGCGGCCGGCCAGTCTGGGCGGCGACCCGTTCGGCGGCGGCGCTCCGCAGATGGGCGGCGGCGGTCCCATGGGCGGCGGCGGCATGCCGCCCATGGGCATGGGCGGCGGCCCGCCGATGGGCATGGGCGGCGGTATGCCGCCCATGGGCGGACTGGGCGGCGTGGAGACGGAGGAGATCCACATCCCCGACCGCATGGTCGGCCTCATCATCGGCCGCGGCGGCGAGTCCATCTCGCGCCTGCAGGCCGAGAGCGGCGCCAAGATCCAGATGTCGCCGCAGTCGGTGGACGGCAGCCAGGAGCGCACGTGCACGCTGACCGGCTCGCGCCAGGCGCTGGAGCGCGCCAAGGAGCTGATAGACGCCATCGTGCAGTCGCGCGCCAACGAGACGCGCGACCGCGGCATGGGCGGTGGAGGAGGTGGTGGCGGGGGAGGGCTCGGCGATATGATGCCCGAGCTGCCCGGCCAGAGCACCTCCGAGATGATGGTGCCCAGCTCCAAGGTCGGACTCATCATCGGTGAGTGGCGCGGAGCCCGACCGCATGCTTTACTGTGCCTGAACGCCTGTGCTTAGATGTGTGCATTTGTGGAAATGATTGTTTCACTGGTTATGGGTGACATCACCAATATGTTTAATCAATTTGTCATACAGCTAACATGCTGCATTGCATCAACTTATCTATAATAAATGCTTCACTTTTATTGATCAAGCAGAGGCAATAAGATGATGAATGTCAATATCTTTTCATCTAATTGCTGCTGCAATATCATAGTAATATCAGTTTAATGGGCACCATCTATGGTGATGAATGTCCTATGCTGCTGAGATACAATTAACTTTTTGCAGAGGCATTATAATAGTGAAACCAGTGCTGATCAATATCTTGTTGCACCTTTGTTGTATTAACTGTTGGAGCAAGTTACAGTGCAAATATACTTACTTCATCTGATCTCAATCCTCTAAAAACACCACCAGAGCTGTGTCTGAAACGCTGTCCTGTGTGTCGACGTGTCGTGACCCGTGTGCTCCGCGTCCCTACAGGCAAGGGCGGCGAGACCATCAAGCAGCTGCAGGATAACAGCGGCTCCAAGATGGTGGTGGTGCAGGACGGACCCTACGCCAACGCGCCCGAGAAGCCGCTGCGGATCACCGGCGACCAGAAGCAGATCGAGGTGGGTCTCAGTCTCCGCTCCGGAACTCATTCGAGTTCTCTTCGGAACTAATTCTAATGCATGGCACGATCCATCGATCATATCCTTACCAGAAGCTGCATGCATCGGACAGAGAGTGTATGTTAGCAGTAGTACAGAGGGGACGACATGTGACTATAATGCTTTTGTGATGCTGATGGCGAGATCCTGTGTGGCAGCGGTAGTCAGAAGCCAGAGACCCGTTAGTATGTATTATTTAGAGGTTATGGGCGCCGCATAACTATGCAGTAACGACACCCTAACTAAAACCCCATTCTGATGTCAGACATTGTGTTAGTGTGCACATAGATAACAGTAGTACTACTGTTACCTATGGTGTGCATTTTTGAAGGTTGTGTTCAGCAGTTCATACTGGTCCGAGATGCATTACTATCAGGAGCATGCACACCATATTAAGAGCTTTGACTTTCCAAACGAATTTGACTCCATTTATTTTAGCAGAAATATAGAGCCAGATTTCTGTATTCAAGACTTTTGGTACTCTACCCCTGCAATATCAAACTGATTGATCTCAACTGGGTTCATGTTGATGCTTGGACACTCGCAGTGAAATCAGTACATTTCATTTTGCTGGCTGCCGTCGCTTCTCCAGTCATTTATTTTTTGTTACGTTGCGCCTGATCACCAACTTTTTTCTGTCGTTCTGTAGCTGTCTGTGCCGTTACAAACAGGCGGCCTCGTCAGTGGCCGCTGGTTCACATCAGTACATTGTATACAACTCGCCTGTCTGGCGCGCGTCAGAGGCCGGTCTGTCACGGACCGGGCGGCACAGAACCAGACAGGAACGTCGCCAGCCGGCCGCCGGGGGTAGCCGCGCCGACACGCTGTGTCGCAACGAACCGATATACGTCTGTGATTACAGAACGGGGGGACGTGACCGAGTCAGTGTCTCGTGAATCTGACCCGGTGCCTGTGTTCTGCCGTCCACAGCGCGCCAAGCAGCTGGTGTTCGACCTGATGGCCGAGAAGGACAACTACGGCCCGGGCGGCGGCGGTGGCGGAGGAGGCGGCGGCGGCGGCGGCGGTGGACGCAACTTCGGCCGCGGCGGCGGCTTCGGATCCTCTTCTCAGGAGGTAAGGCCCGGCGCTCACCCTTCTGTGTCACTCCAGCTGCGCCAGTTATTGTGCTTAGTCAGGTGAAGGGCTTCGGTGGATCTGTGGCTGACAGGTCCCTGTGATCTTTGTACATACTGTGTGGTGGTGAGTCATTGGCTGTCGTCCTTATGCAGGTGTTTCGTCACAGACATCCACTTGTTCCGTGACGGGTAAATTAATTTGCGACAGGTGGCATGCGGTGCTAGGTTTCTGTGCTGATAGTCTCGTCGTCCCAGTCATATTACGTTGCCCATTATTCGGGTCAGTGTTTATGCTTAGCCTTTATCTGGCCTCCTATCTCTCCACCCTGGGAACCTGGGTCCGGTTTGCCGGCCGCCTGGCACCATTTCAGCTGCAGACTGATTAGAGCCGTCTGATTATATCGCCGCTCAGTTCCGGCCCGGCCAGGTTTCCGCGCTGCAAAGTGTTAGTTATTGAGGGAAACCCACCCGGCGCAGATTAGGACGGACTGACTAGACCGGTTATGTGGTGGCAGATGAGCGCAGCTTAGTCGGTGTGGGGGAGGGGAGGGGTATTGATCCAGCAGTGACAGGCTGGTTGGAGAGACGAGCGCAAAGCTGGCTCTATGGAGTTTACGTTAACAGTTGGCATTAGAGATTATGAAATGGTTGAGAGGTTTCCTAGTCCTACCCAGTACTAAAGTGTTATTTTGTATTATCATATATGACATTCAGCAGAAATATAGAGCCAGATTTCTGTATACAAGACTTTTGGTACTCTACCCCTGCAATATCAAACTGATTGATCTCAACTGGGTTCATCTTTATGCTTGGACACTTGCAGTGAAATCAGGACATTACAACGTCCTGACCTCTAACCTGACCTTTACCCTGACTTTTACCCTGACCTTTACCCTGACCTTTACCCTGACCTTTACCCTGACCTTTACCCTGACCTTTACCCTGACCTTTACCCTGACCTCTAATCTGACCCCTGACCTGGCGCCCCGGCAGGTGACCGTGCCGCAGGCGGCCGTCGGAGTCGTCATCGGCAAGGGCGGCGAGATGATCAAGAAGGTGCAGAACGACACGGGCGCCAACATCCAGTTCCAGCAGAACGTCTCGGGCCGCAACGAGCGGGTGGCCACGGTGACGGGCTCGCCCGACCAGATCGAGCACGCCAAGGCCATCATCCAGGACCTGATCGAGAGCGTGATGAAGCGTGATCAGATGGGCGGCGGACGCGGCGGCGGCGGCGGAGGAGGAGGCTGGGGCGGCCCGCAGTACGGCCGCGGTCCCGGTGGACCCATGGGCCGAGACGGCAAACCGGACGTGAGTACGGTGTGGACAGTCAGATGGGAGGAGTGGGAGGTGTGGGGGGCTATTAGGGGATGATGTGTGTTGGTCTGCAGAGTGGGGATTAGGAGAAAGGGTGGGTGATGAAGCTGAAAGTTAATTGTTGTCGAAATCTAGTTTTGCGTGAACCAAGTGAACATGTGGCTGCGGTATCATCGTGCTCCGAATCCCGGAATTTTAGCAGAAATATAGAGCCAGATTTCTGTATACAAGACTTTTGGTACTCTACCCCTGCGATATCAATCTGATCGATCTCAACTGGGTTCATGTTGATGCTTGAACACTTGCAGTGAAATCAGTACATTCATTTTTTATGGGTGCCTTCGCTGCATGTACTTCGAGTAGTTAGTTTATTCGGTCGGTAGCGGCTCTAGTCCCGAGTCGCCATATGTATCGCGTTCGCCGTGTGTGCTGTCATATGGGACGTTCACCGCGTGCGTATCGCCATATGTGACCTGGTGGCCCTGTGTATATGCGCCGTATGTGTATCGTCAGGTTGGACCTGGCTGCTCTGTGTATGACGTCCGCCCCTGCGTGTTTGTATCGTCAGATGGGACCTGGCGGTCCTCCGTACGGCGGTCCGGGCGGACCGGGCGGCCCCGGCGGGCCGGGCGGCTACCCGCCACAGGGCTGGGGCGGCAACTTCCACCAGCCGGGCGTCTGGGGCCAGCAGCAGAACGACCCGGGTAAACAGGACGGCTGGAACAGCTACTACGCCGCCCAGTACTACGGCGGCGGCGGGCAGGGAGGTGGCGCGCCGCAGCCGCAGAGCGCGCCAGGTCAGCCGCCGGCGCGCCCGCCCGCTAGTCGCCTCACACACATACACGCAGACACGTACTGACACGCAGACACACAGATACGCAAACTGACAGACAGTCGTAGCTAGACTGACAGTCCGCCCCAACTCCGCACGGCCAGAGATGTCCGACGTGGTGTGGGTGTGATTGTAGAACCCGGTAGCTAGTTGTGTTAGGAGATACCTGCAGTTTCGGGATGTAGACCGCGGCTGTTAGTTACGTTTGAAGATATATAAGTCCCCGGCTGTTTGTTACGGATATATAGATATGCTGTCCCCGGGGGTCAAAAGATACCACATCGAGGGGATTTGTAGCGAAGGGCAGGGCAGACATTTCTCGGTGTTCTAACTTTGATTATGGAATGTCAGTATAAACAACCGACATCTGCTATAAACACATACCCAGCAGTGTTAAGAAGCTGTAGGGTCTATCGACTTCAGCACGCACTTATTAGAGTAGTGAAAGTAACCAACTCACTAACACTAGCCAGGTCAACAACAGGAACTTTGTCCTGACTAGATAATACTTACAGGCCCTATTGGGTGCAGACGAAGTCCTCTGCCAGCTAGAACTGGCATTCGACTGGATTCGGCTGGCCGCACCAGTCACGTTGTCTCCACGCCACGCTAACATTCGCCCTGCTGTGTGTGCGCGTGGGCCTCAGTAATTAGTGTCTGCATGGTCCGGATGCCTTCTTTCCACTTTCCACACTGATCAGGCGTTAGGAAGGGGTGTGGGTGGGGCGCTTGGTCAGGCGATAGGAAGGGGGGTGGGGCGCTCGACGGTCTCGTCTGTACAGGTGAGTCAGCGGTACATAGCGGGCTCCGATTCCATTCTGCCAGAGGCGGGGCAGCAGGCTACTACAAGGTAAGTCGGGTTGAGTTTTCTGCTGTTTTTCATTCGCTATTTGCTGAGCGTGCCTGCAGTTGGCTCCGGCCGTCTCCGGCTGGGAAAACGCAAGTGTGATAGCCCCAGGCGGGTTATGTTCAGTTTTGAGTGGGGAATCTTTGGTTGTTATCACGATGTCATGCTTTTATTGGACTTGGTTACAACACGAATTATATTCTGGTTGCTTGTCAGATCTGTTGCAACGCTCTATAGACCATACACATCACAAACCTGATCTGTTTTAGTAACTAATTTTACTTTATTTTGCATGTATAGCTGTTTGACTTCTTATTGCATCGATTTCCTTTGGCTGTGTGCAATGCGTGTGTCCCAGCAGAAATATAGAGCCAGATTTTTGCATACAAGACTTCTGGTACTCTACCCCTGCAATATCAAACTGATTGAACTTATTGGCATCTATGTTTCAGTGGATGCTTGAGATTAATCAGAACATGTTTCCAGTTCAATCCAACCTTTGCCGCTTCTCTACAATAATGTCAACCAACTTCTGTTAGCCAATGACGTTTCTTTTCCGACTGTCCCGTCTTTCTTCCTTTCCTGACTTTCCAACCTTGCTTTTTCCGTTGCATCACCTCATTTTATCCCACTGTATCCTAACTTCTCTTACCCAACACCAATTGGTGCTTCACGCTTGTGCATATGCACTCTTCACCTTAGTTGTGTTGAGCTTGCCGCTTTCGCCGTGTCCCGTGCGTCCCTCCGCCCGTCACACGCCCCCCTCCCCGCTCCTCAGGTCACCAGCAGGGCATGAACCCGGGCGGCGGCGTGGCTCCGGGCGGCGGCCAGGACTTCAGCGCCCAGTGGGCCGAGTACTACCGCAACATGGGCATGACGCGCGAGGCCGAGGCCATCGAGCAGCAGAGCAAGGCCAAGGTGGGCGGCGCG
>JARBER010058744.1:0-11955 GCA_030265075.1 Balanus glandula | reverse complement strand
TCGTCTCTCGTCTCTCGTCTCTCGTCTCTCGTCTCTCGTCTCTCGTCTCTCGTCTCTCGTCTCTCGTCTCTCGTCCCTCGTCTCTCGTCCCCTGTCCCCTGCTCCCAGTCCGCCCTGCCCGCGGGTCGGATTTCGGCCGGCCGTGTTCGCCGGCGCGGAAACCATCTCCGGTGGCCCGGGCAGAGGGGGCGGGCAGAGGGGCACGATCTCAGAAATTGTGAGCGATTCAAGCCAGCCACGGCATGCATCCGGTCCTCGTGTTCGGGCCACCCGGTCTGCGCGGGAAAATCGATAATGCCACGGCCTCGGCGGGCACACGGCGCGCAATTATAATTTGTGATCGGCCGCGTCCCGGCCAAAGAAAGGTACCACCTGCGCAGCTTCGTGCTGGGAATGGCTGCCGCGGAAAATTAATACAATCGCGGCACGGATCGGCATAGGAAACGGCCGAGCAGGCCAACAATGCGCCGTCACACGGTGGTGCGATGGTTTCTCGTGCAGTGATAGCGATCCACGCGAAGCAGGCCGATCGGCAGCGACGACGGTGAGCAGGAGCAGAACTGTGCAGGGACAGCACATTGCCCTGGGAACAACCGCCACCAATCTCCGGCGGCCAGCGCTCATTAGTGCAGGCTGAGAAAATATATCAGATGCATGCGGCTGATTAGGCCCGTACACTGTCTCCTGGAGCGTCCTGTAGCTCGGATGATTATGCAGGCCGAAAACATTCCACGAAATGTAAATTGAGTTTTTTAGGCAGGTCGTTACGATGGAGATTGGTCGGCTGATTGCCGTTCGTGGCCGATTGTCTGATGCCGTCATGCATTCAGCGATGCGAGTACTGCGATCAGGATCGTGCTGAAAATATTCAGCGTCAATAAAGCCTGCCACCGGTCGCCGGATGCGGGTGCATATGCACTGCGAAGTCGCACTCGCATGTCAGGTCGGACAGGGATGGCGGATCAGGACTAGGAGCACATTTCATACCCATTACCCAGGATAGAGGGGCAGCAAGACTGTGCAGTGCACTAAGCATTTAACTGTACTAGATATGATTATAATCATTATAAATAATATTTTACGGTTTCTCATAAAAATAAGCATTGCTCGCCCTTTATTGTGTTGCATATTTTATAGCGTATGCGTGGAAATTACTAGCACGAAAGCAATATTCACAGCGAATGTTCAACACAATTGCCCAGAGAAATAAAAGCCAAAGGCCAGGTGTTCTTATGGAAAAAGCAGCAGGTGTTGCACTGCTCTGTTCGCCGTCGAGGATGACGATCCTCGCGAAACAGCGGTAGGCAAACACGCATCACGTCGGAAATCTGCCTCCAGCGCGCGCCAAACACGCGGCCATAGACGCCGCGACCACCCGGCTGGTATTAATCCCTGGCGCCAGGGGTCGGGCTTGACGAACCCTGAGAAATTTGAGAAATCGGCCCCCCAGCGGGACGGCACGGCTGTTCCGCCCTGTTCGCTGTTCAGACTGAACCGGATGTCATGGGGTATGTTTGCACGGCGTGCTCGAGATATTGGCCAATGAATTGTGTAATGGCATTGCGCTCAGCCGCCCATATCAAGTGCTCCGCTTCAGATATATGGAGGTACCTTGCTTTTACATTCAGCCTGTAATTGGATTTGCTGCATTTATATGTCGGAAACAGATTCGCCGATGCGACAGCTGAAACATTAGCACTCGAGATAGTTCTACTGGAAACGAACTCGCCTAAATTTGTTCACGCCGAGATAACCACAATCACGTTCCGCCCCTGGTTTCTCCATATTAGTGCAGCATTGATAACAGCGAAATGAATGCCTAAGCGATATGCCATCTCCGTCGTAGAATTTCAAACCAAATCGTCTGGCACGCCATAGCTTAAATAACGCGGTACTTTTTGTTCCGAAGCCATTTGTATTCACGCGGTGAGAATCTACCACATCCCAGACCTATTTCACATTTTGGCGCGCCATAAAAGAACATAACTAGATGCTATAGTCATCTAGTTTTCTGAAGTTGTTCGTTATATCACTCTCACGGTCTCTGTAGTGATATTGCTCTGAAATGAAGAAGAAAAATGGAATTACAACTAAAACCTTACGCCGGTTACATTTAATTATGGTGAGAGAGCCAAGTGAAAGGCCATCAGAGCCTTTCGAAAGAGGAGCTATCATATAAGTTATTTGTAAGATGGTCTGAATTTACCCGTTCTCTGCACCACTCAAACATTAACGTGCTCACCTCTGGCAGCCCATCCCATCACCTCTCCCGGTCACGTGACTACAACCGTGTCACGGCTGGGGCGTCACGACGGGTCACGTGACAGCCGCCTCTCTCCGCTGGTCGTGACACGTGACTTCTCAGCCCGCCAATTGACGGCGGGTCCGGCCCAGAACAGCTGCAAAGCTGACCGACAGCGCGACTCCCGACCACGGCATGCCTCCAGAGTCAGACCAGGCCTCCAGAGTCAGACCACGGCCTCCAGAGTCAGACCAGGGCCGCCAGAGTCAGACTACGGCCTCCAGAGTCAGACTACGGCCTCCAGAGTCAGACCACGGCCTCCAGAGTCAGACCAGGGCCGCCAGAGTCAGACCACGGCCTCCAGAGTCAGACCACAGCCTCCAGAGTCAGACCAGGCCTCCAGAGTCGGACCACAGCTTCCAGAGTCAGACCACGGCCTCCAGAGTCAGACCACGGCCTCCAGAGTCAGATCACGGCCTCCAGAATCAGACCACGGCCTCCAGAGTCAGACCACGGCCTCCAGAGTCAGACCACGTCTTCCAGAGTCAGACCACGGCCTCCAGAGTCAGACCACGGCCTCCAGAGTCAGACCACGGCATCCAGAGTCAGACCACGGCCTCCAGAGTCGGACCACGGCCTCCAGAGTCAGACCACGGCCTCCAGAGTCAGACCACGTCCTCCAGAGTCAGACCACGGCCACCAGAGTCAGACCACGGCCTCCAGAGTCAGACCACGGCCTCCAGAGTCAGACCACGGCCTCTAGAGTCAGACCACGGCCTCCAGAGTCAGACCACGGCCTCCAGAGTCAGACCACGGCCTCCAGAGTCGGACGGTCAAAAAACGCGGTCTGCTTCGGTTTCCGCGAGGAGAGATGTCGACAGCGAGCCCTGTCGGTGTAGATCAGCGATTCATTCCTCATTTGAGAAGTGTCGGCTAACGACGGGCTAGTTGAAGAAAGACACTGCAGTGGACGCATGGGATAAGTTTTAGCGTTGCAGATCGAGCTTGACTATCCGATTACAACCAAGCAAAGTTATATTTTTCTTAGTGACTTATAGTGCCACTATACCTCACACATGGAAAAATGACTCATTTGCGCTCATTTTTCTCATTTGCGCTCATTTGCGCAAGCGTCTGTATAAGTTAGAATAATAGCAGGTAAAACAGTCCCTGTAATTTTTAATCCTTCAAAATAAATTTAACATGACCGAGTTGTTATAACTATAAATAGCCTAGAATCTCGATTCAGGCGAGCTTGTGGTTATGTCGCCGCAGAAATGTTATAACTATGTAGCCTCGACTCAGACGAGTTTGCAGCTACGTAGCCGCATTTGTCTCAGAATATGACCACAAGAGAGGAGATGGGTGGGGCCTTGTCTTAGAGCCCTTCATGGGACATATTTTCAGCTCCCATCCATTTCCATCCCATTCAGCGAAATCCAAATCCATTTCTTCCATATTCATATTTTGGGGGCTCCCATTTCCACCCATTTCCACAAAATTCAGCATGTTTAACTGTTTTTAGTGCTAAAGAATGATATGGTCTGTCTTATTCCAATACAAATCCTTTCCATTTCCATGAATTCCCAAAATGTTTGTCCCATTTCCATCCATTTGCATTCCATTTCCATATCCATATGGAATTTCCATTCCATGAATACTTGTCATTTACGTTAAAACCACAATAGTTGCAGGTCTGGAGTCGGCATGCACAGTTCATCTAATAATAGCCTAAAAAGTCAGGGCAGCCGGAAACGGAAGACCGCAATTTTTTTGCGGGCTAGCAGCGTGATTGCGGGGTTTCACAAGGGTCAGAATCATTACAGAGCTCAGGTCGCGTAAGGTTAAGCTTGAGATTGTTCTAAAATAACGTAAATAATGTGAGCACTACTCGACATGTGATTACGACGCTAAATATGAGCATAATCAGTACATTACCTTTCCTTTGTGTCAGTCGTTGGAGCACGATGGATTAGGCAGAACTACCGCCGCAAATCAATTTGATTTGATTTCTTACAACATAGGATGACGTTGGCACAATACAGAATCAGACAAGAAGCTGAGCCCATTGTCGTTTGATTAGTAGATAATCATATAACATGTCAGTTGACGTGTTCATTACATCATAACATATTGCTTCAAAGGGAATGTCCGTCAAAAATACCGCGCCATAGAGCGTATAAGTTACTAGCTTATTCATGTATTCATTTCTTGCCATTTAAGCGGAATGCCACTAGGTCACATTCATATATTCACCCGACATCAAAGAAATGTAATCGAAATGTCAGCAATGTTTGAAAGCTGCAAAGGGTAGGTATATGAAAGCCAATAGTTCTTCCGAGCGACCGATGTTGAAACACTGCACCTCAAATGTCACTAACTTCACACTTCTGTCAATAAATATTTCTAGTTTAAAATTATTATGTGCTAATCACCATGGTTATTTGCTGTTAAGAAGACATTCCTATTTTAACATTATTTTTGTGTTGAGATGGCTATTTTGAGTGCTAGGCTGTGAAAATAAGTATGGCATCAGTTAAAACAACCACAATTGTCTAATAAAAAAGAAATTGTAGTTTATCTTCGATATCTGTCAAAAATAAGACTTTTGTGTTTTAGTATGAGTGCTTAGTTACTGATGACGTCGACACTCTTTCACAAATGCTGATAAAAGCACTGCTCTTATGATAATAGTCTATTTGTTTTAAAATAAATCTTGAAAATCTTTGTGTGCATCGCTTGTAGATAAACGGCGGCGTGTTTAAGGCCAATGCAAAAGTTTGTCTTTTATGCGTCAGAATTGTCGGAACTAAATTACTGCCATACTCTGACAACATTGTTATACAACATTTATGTGTATCAGTCCCCGTCCACCAATCACAGGGTCTCTTCATCGTGACGTCACCCTGGGAGCATATTTACCTTCACCCCGGTCGATCGTGTGGCTGTAGCAGCGGCTGTAGCAGCGGCTGTAGCAGCGGCTGTAGCAGTGGCTGTAGCAGCGGCTGTAGCAGCGGCTGTAGCAGCGGCTGTAGCAGCGGCTGTAGCAGCGGCTTTAGCAGTGGCTGTAGCAGTGGCTGTAGCAGCGGCTGTAGCAGCGGCTGTAGCAGCGGCTGTAGCAGCGGCTGTAGCAGCGGCTGTAGCAGCGACTGTAGCAGTGGCTGTAGCAGCGGCTGTAGCAGCGGCTGCGATGGCGGCTGACACAACTGAAGCCACAGTAGCTGGACTGCAGCTGGTCGCCTACCTCCAATCCGCCGCCATTCGAGCCACTGCTGTCCGAATAACCGCCGTCTTCCTCAGTCGCTGGAGCCGTCTTCCTCAGTCGTTGGAACCGTCTTCCTCAGTCGTTGGAGCCGTCTTCCTCAGTCGTCAGAGTCAGAGCCCGCACAGGCCACCCTTGTCACCCTGTCTGGCACCTGCCCGACGTCTAGCCGAGGAGGCCCCTCCAATAAATCGATGAAAATATTATTACACTCAAAACTGCTTACGATAATGCCATAGAAAATGTCACACGTGAATCGCCTGCCCTATTGCAGCAAATATTCTGAAAAAAAGCTTTGGAATCAAAACATGAAATAATATAATAAATGTAGGTATATAAAAACATTGAATATAATTTGTCACACATTTTTCATGACATAAAACTGTCATCAATTATTTCTTTTTAGCTTGTCGTTCACGGCGCAGTCACCGGCTGTTCAATTCCTAACAGCAGCAGACACCATTGTCTGTTCGTTCTATTGTCTCTAACGACGACCGGCGGCGGGCGGCGGGCGGCGGGCGGCGGGCGCGGCTAGCGGCTGGTCACGACGTGCCGTCGCTTCAGTGGCGAACCGCTCCCCGTGTCACGTGCCGGCCGTGTACGTGGCACGGAGCACGTGCCTGGCACGTGGCGTGCACACGGCGACACAAGACAGCCGGGAGGAACGTGTGCTTCCATCCATCGGACCCTTTCTGGGTGTCTCAACTCTCAATACACACAAGAGAAGCTGCCAGCATTAAGCCAAACTTTCGCTCGGGACTAAAATTCAGCGAGCACGCAAGAGAGGACAAGAATTCCGCTGAAGATGAGAAATGCCAGCGGAGCAAACATTCTGAAAAGATCAGCGATGCATTCAGCGGTCTGCAGTTTCGTCAGCCCTGCAATGTTTGGAGCGTGGTCGCCGCAGAGTCGCAAGCCCTGCTGCATGTAATGAGCCTGCCGCCATCCACGGCTGGGGGGCACCAGCACCAGCACCAGCACCAGCACCAGCACCAGCACCAGCACCAGCACCAGCAGCACTGCAGGCGTGCCTGGCTGGGTGTGTCTGCTGCCACTGCTGGACACCCTGTACAGTGTACAGCCAGTCTGCTTGTTTGCCTGTCCAGTGTCCATCTGTATGTCCGTTCGTCCGTCTGTCCGTCCGCGGCAGCGCCTGGCCGGTAATCAGAACTGAGCCTGTGCTCGATAGGGGCAGTTGTCTGACGTGACGTCATCAGCTCCACGACGGACGAGCAGCAGCAGCAGTTGGAGGGCGGCCTGCACAGAGCCGACACACGCCCGCGGCTGAATCTAAATGCGGCGCACAGAAATCTGATCGATGCCAAATGTCCGCTCTGTATACCAACTACAGATTTCATAAATGTCTTCCTTCGCATATGACGCAGCGAGATTGTATATCGATTATATGGACGCTGGAAATGTGGACGGTGAAATCGACGGAGTGATTAGATTGATGCATGAGGTTTCAGCCGACTGCGTTCCAGATCGGATAAATAAGATTGCATCGTGTTTCTGTTGATGTGACGTACAATATTACAACCCGAGTCGCAATCTCAAACAATATCCTACTATATGCAGTCCGCTTCGTCGCGTTGTCATATCATCGGAGATAAGAGTTAACCAATATGCCGGATCAACATCGGGCTGGGGCCTGCTGATGAGTGACGGTGACCAACGGACACACATCCGCCCTCTGTGCGACATGTCACATTGTCACGGGCGCGTCAGCTGCATGAGCATGACGCGCGTCACTCGAAGGCACGTCAGTGGCTCTGCAGCGGTCTGACGTTACATCAAACGACAGCGCAGTGACACGAGCCTCGTCACCAGACACGGCGCTCACACACCGCTACATGCGGTATCGAGCGCATAACACGGACACTCGCCAGATAGCCAGCCCCGGCGCTCCCATGTTTGACGTTTGCTACATGCAGTATCAAGCAGCATTAGAAACAGTCACCGGCTACATTGGGTGTTTTACAAGCGGCATCGGCCGAGGACATATCGCCCATGTGACTCAGTCGCGCCGTCAGTCCCGCTATGCTGGCGCATTGCGTCAGTAGACCAGTGACGTCACGCACATCAGTGACGTCATGCAGCGCATCGTTCAGCAAAGGAGCGCCATGTCCGCCGCAGCCATCTGCGTGTGTATACAGCCTGGATTAGGGCTATCGGAGAGAATGGGCTGTTTATTCGCAGGACGACAGCTGCAGATACCCCTGCTTTCGGTGCCTGTCATGGCGGCTGTGCTCATGTCATCGCCGGCGTCCGTTCCCGCTACCGGAGGTCTCTCCTTCGCCGAACCCCTCCTAAACCCGCACTCTACATCGACCCACATTTCGAACCCGAGAGTGCTGACTAGATTCATAGGTCTGTCATGTTCCACATTGTATTGATAACAACGTAATTTGTGCGTATATATATATATATATCTATATATATACATCGTAGTGCTCAAGCAAGCACAGGCGATGCGGAGTGGGGAGCCTATGGGCGGGGCTGGCAGGTGTCCGGCGCTACTGGCCGAGTCAGCGCCGTGACGAAGCGGACGCCGCCTCAGTCGGCAGTCAGTGATGTACGGAGCGTCGAGTCAGCCGGGCCCACAGACGATAGATGAGCCGGTGGGCCGGGTGGCAGCTCTCACAGCTGGTCGGCTGTTCTGCGTGGGCGTGGCCGTCGCGGCAGACTCGTCGATTCTCCCCGCTCCCCGTCCGTCGTCACTGCCTCGCCGCCCGCTGTTCAACCAGTGTTCACTGTTCACTCAGTGTTCACTGTTCACTGTTCAGTGTTTAGTCCGGCGGGGCGGCGCCTCTGTTGGTTCACCGGTACCCCCCTCCGGGACCCCAGCGGCTGGGAGGGCTCGCCCGTCAGCTGCAGCTCTGCTGACATGGCGGCGTCACTGATTACGACGGATGTGCGGCTGCTGCGCCTGTCAGCGACGGCTGCTACTGCAGTAGCTGCTGCTGCCCCTGTCGCCCGGCGCCTCTCTGGCGCTGCTGCTGCTGCTGCTGCTGGCGCTGCTGCTGATGCTGCTGCTGCTGCTGATGAAGATGATGCTGCTGCTGCTGCTGCTCCTGCTGCGGTCCACGCTGCACCGGAACCGGTGGCTTCCTTCACTTTTATCACCATCAGTCTTATTATCAGCTGCCCGCCCCAAAGTAATTAAGTAATTAGAGATTCACCAGCACTGCAATTGTATGCATTTGGCATACAATGGCACAACAGTATGCACAACACTGCACTGCATTTTGTTTGAAAAAATAATTGTTTCTACCGAAATGCTATACAATACAATCTGCATTTTAGGCGTCTAATGGAGGTGTATTGCCCATTTGCAACGCAGATGCCTTTTCGCACCGAAGTTCAGTATGATGTTTAATTTACAGGGTAGGGTTTGTTTCACAATGCAGCAACTTATGCACATGATGTGACACATAATCATGATGGGTATGCACATTATCAGAACGGGTTCGCAGAACAAAACGCTAATCACAATACCAGCCCAAGATGCCTGCACCGCATGCTCATTGGCGCCACTCCCGTTGTTCATCTGCTCACTGTTCATCTATTGTTCGGCCGGCACTATCTGTTGACGTCACCGTCTGTGACGCCACAGCAGCCTCTGACGTCACGCGGCGGCGCCGGCCGGACGCAGAACAGCGGGCCGCCGGCGCGGTCCCCGGGCGGCCGTCAGCGGTCCCGCCGCGTCGCCGCCGTCGGACCGCCTCCGTCCTGTCGTCGCAGCAATCTCGCAGCAGCGCCACCACTGTCGACGGAGCGCCGCTGTTGTCGCCGAAATTCCGGCGGCACGGCGCACCGGAATCGCCGCCGCGCTCCGCTGCGTCGGTATTGTCACGTCGGCGGCGCGGCTAGGAGAGGAGCGGCGGCGAGAGACGGCGCAGAGCGACCAACAGCGGCGAGAGACGGCGCAGAGCGGCCAAGCGGAGACGACAGCAGGGGACAGCGCGTCTCATTACCCGACACAGCGCTCGTATTGCCTATGCATGAGCGGTATAAATTTGCATGGCGGTGGTCCCGAGCGACGAAATTATTCCGTGATGTCGAACGCGTTATAAAAATGTATGTGCTGCCTTCAAAGGGCGGCTGAGTGGCCGTCCATTCGACGGATAGATGGGGTATTATGGCGGCCAAAATGCGGCGCGGTGTCCCACGCCCGCGCGGCCCCACGGCACGCACATATAATGTCCGCCATTACTGCACATATTGGCGTCCCGCGGCGGCGCGGGTCTGACCCTGCCCTAATCGGACCCCGGCCCGCTAACCACCGCAAATGCAGGGCCGCGCGACGCTTCGACAACTTACACGCCGAAAACTTGAAATTAAAACGTCAGGCGACCGCCGCGCCGGTTATTAGCCTGGGGAAAAGTGCCGTGCCATTATAACATGCAAATCGCGGCGCGGTGCGGCGCGAAGTGGCGCGGCGCGGCACGACGCTCGTCTGAATATGCATGCGCCAATCGTTGCGCACAGACGACAGGTGCGCTGACGAATGGCAGCGAACCCGACGCGAGCTGTTTATTCCTCCCTTTTAATAAGCGGCGCTGATCAGAAGCGATGCGTGCGTGCTGCGGGCCGGTTCGAGGAACAGGCGCGCTGGCGAAAATAAGTCGCCGGGTCACGCGAGGCCCGCCTGAGCCGCCGCATCCGACCGCGGGCCTCGGTCGGGCTTCGGTCGGTTCTCCGTTGAGTTTCGGTCGGGCTTCGGTCGGGCTTCAGTCGGGCCTCGCTCGGGCCTCGCTCGGGCCTCGGTCGGCTCTCGGTCGGGCCTCGTTCAGGCTTCAGACTTCGGGTCTCGCTCGGGCTTCAATCCGGCCTCGGTCAGGCTTCAGCCTTTGGGTCTCGCTCGGGCTTCAATCCGGCCTCGGACGGCTCTCGCTCGGGCTTCAGTTGGGCCTCGGCCGGGGATCGCTCGGGGCTCGGTCGGGGCTCGGTCGGGGGTACGAGCGGATGAGGCTCGGTGGGGGCTGATGCCATGGGAGCGTGACGTCTGTTGGAGCGGAGCGGGCGTCATACCGCGCTGCACCACGCGGCCCGCGGTGCGGCGTCCGTTAGGCCGTGGGCACGCATTTATGCTTATTACGCTCATTTATGCTGATTGTGCTGAGTATGCGGGTGCGGTGTCCGAAGCACGCGAGCGGGTCGGGATGACAGCTGCAGCTGCACGCTCCATGAGCGCCGACATGAGCCGAAATGAGCCAGCCATGAGCCAGATGTGAGCCACCGCCGAGCAGATACCTTTATCTCCAGTTTGACATTTTAATTGCATGTTTATCGATAATACATGGAAATAAATGACGCGGCTTTTGCCTTCGCTGAGTAGAGTTGTTTGACTATTATATTGGCCCTTAAATTTCATATCTTAATTTATGCAAGAAAACCAACGGCTTGTGAATAATTAAAGTTGTCAGATAGGAACCCCTCGTTTAGGAGACTTAGCCATAATCTGCAGTTTTAAATATTAATGACTTGCTTATCAGCAACGTACACGTAGAGAAACGGCTTGTGCATTTTTCTGTCAATCTTTAGCAGCTGATCCGTGGTGACACGTTTATGACTCTGGTATTGCATGAATGCTAAGCTGCAAAACTGGTCAGCGAAGGCGGACAGTGCGCTCGCCTGCTGGCTGTCTGTGTGCTATATTCTGTATCTGCTCTGGACTTCATCAGCGTTGCAGGCCGGCTGGGGGGTGAACTCGGCGTCCTAACGACACCAGACTGGCGGCCGTGCTGGGGCGGCGTGGCGGCCGTACCTATCTATAGGCCCATTCGGAGCCATGGCGGGACAGCCGCTGCGCCGGACACCAGTCCAGAACCATCGCCTTCGGCACGAGTCTCAATGGAGCCATTGTCGCCAGCGGCGGCGGCCAGATGGGTCAGTTTCGTACGATCTCGCCGCCGGAAAACGGCCGTGCTGACCGCTCGTCCCAGCCAGTCGGAGCCCCGTCTCGGAGGCCATCTCGGGGCTCGCCCTGGGCGATCCGCGTTCGTCGGGCACTGCGGCGGGTCCACAGGGAGCAGCGGAACAGGCCGCGCCGCGTCGGACCGCTGATGGTCGTCTGGTTCTGCGACGTGGCCAGACTGCACGCCACTGCGTCTGCTGGAGACGACAGGGCGGCCAAAGTCGCCTTTCAGCCGCCGGCCGATGACAGGGCTCCACTGACAGCTCGTCAGCACGGCGGCCCACGCTGCTGTCTCGGGCCTGGCGGTGATGGTTGAACTGCACAGTGCGGTGGAGTGGAGCCCTGCACGGCTCAGGGCACCGGCACAGTGAAGTTGGAGGTGATCTCAGTCTTTCAGGGAAGGATTCAAAGGCAGACCAGGGGACGGCGCTCAGACTGTCACGCTTTGATTAGCCCTGCTCATCTCCCATCTCCTCCCCCCCCATCCCCTCGCCTCCCCCTACCCCTCCCAGGGCTGGCAGGCGGCCCCGC
>JARBER010058633.1:0-11958 GCA_030265075.1 Balanus glandula | reverse complement strand
TCAGTGCGGCTGCTGCCACCGGCCGCGGGCCATCCCAGTCTGGAGCAAATAGCGAGCGCCGAGGCGACTCGAACCGGCCTCTCACTACCGGTTGGTTCACAAGCCCAGCGCTCTACCGACTGAGCTACAGGGGCGGACAATATGACGCGGGTGGCACCGTCCGATGCGGCAATACGGCGGACAGATGATGGTACCAGCTGCGAGTCGATCGCGGCTACCTGGCGACGCGGGGGTCTCTGCCAAAATGTGCGATAGCCCCCACAGGTCACACGACTGGAGGCACATACTTGGTACTGGCAGGTGACGTGCACGGTACAACGACCCGTTATCCACTACAGTCGACGATACCAGAGGGGGCAAACTTAAACAACCAGGGGGTAAAACTCCGTGGAGAATAGACGGATGGTTTATCTACTACCTGTACATTTTGAGCTAGCCAAGCTAATGTGGTATGCCGATACAGCTCGCTGAGCGCATTCCGGCGATGAATTACCTTAGGTAACACGTGGTACGTGCCAAGTGCTTACAGGTAAATGTGGTTCCACAAGTCAAACAGATGGTGCCAGATAGAGCCCTTCATGGGACATATTTTCAGCCCCATTCCATTCCATCCCATTCAGCCAGATCCAAATCCATTCCACTACATATTCATATTTAATTGGGCTCTCATTTCCATCCATTTCCACCAAATTCAGCATAATTAACTGTATTTAGTGCTAAAAAGTGATATGGTCTGTCTCATTCCAATCCAAATCCATTCCACTCCATGAATTTCCCAAAAGTTTGTCCCCTTCTATCCATTTCCATTTCATTTCCATATTCATATGGAATTTCCATTCCATGGAGGGCTCTAGTGCCAGGTACTCTATATTTATAGATCTCGTACAAGTTACCACGCTTGTGTGCCAATTTGGGCTATGAGCTTCCAAGGGGACACGCCAGGGCAAAACAATACATTTGTCAAACTTTTTCAAAAACCATTTTGACCCCAATATAATGCGATCCAGCGGTACCAGCCTCTACATACATTGGATTGACACTAGTCGCAGAAATAATGATATTGCATAATATGCTAAGAAAATGTTAACATTTCATCCATTTATTCCAGGCGAATGTTCGCATTTTCGATGATAAGAAACTAGAACAATAGACAACCTAACCTCGATTAACTGGCAGATCTCGTAAGTATTATTCATTGATTATACAAAGTCAACCGATGCTGAGCAGTGGCAGCTGCTATTACAGTGGCAAGCACCCCTTAACACTGGGCATGCTTATTATTTCGAGACCATTGCCTTGCCAGACAGTGAGCCAGCAGTGAAAAAGCCGTCGAAGTTTATTTTTACTCACTCGCACAAGCGCGTACAATGGCGCAGCGATTATACATGCAGGTGTTAAATCGTTAGCAGTCACTGAAATTAAACAAATCAATACCATACATGCAAGCGTTCAAGTAGCAGGTGTTGACTTTGTCGAGTGCGGTTGCTACAACGAGCAAATATGCAGGTAAAGTATAGACAGGCAGTGCCCCTTCCATTGATCCAGCGTTCGCAAACATCATTCCTCGATTACCGCAATAAAATACCCCGAGTTTCAGTCCTCTGACACGCAACTTGCCAGCTCGCAATTCAATATGCTTTCGTTCTCCAATACCTAACGATTGCCAGCGTAAAGTGCACGGTGCGCAGTGCTCTACACAGTCTATCGCGAATGACAATACACATTCACTTACCATTGCAATGACGTCATGAACCTTTATTCGCACCACATAGAGAGCCATACAGCTGATATATGACGCAGTTCGAATGCACAATGCTGGTCCGGTCCGTAGCCAGACATTTGTCGGAGAAGGCAAAACACTACCTCCGGAGACAAGCTCCACATTTTCATGTAGGCTCTCCATCAGCAAAGTTGGAGCATTTTTCAAACTGGACATCGACTGTAGCCGTGTGGATATATTGAGTCGGATCACGTCACAAATAACATTGACGGATTTAGACCAGCCTCCAATGACAAGGTACTGCCGGCCGCAGTAAAATGTTAAGTTATTTGCACCGCAAGCAGAACCACACGTCATAAGGAATGTATTTGATGCATGTTAACAAATTACATACTGTTACGGCATGCAATATTGTGGCACAGACACGCAAAAAGATAAAGGAAGATAATATAGCCATACGGTTGCCTTCTCAATACCTGTCCCCAGCCCCATTGGACACATAAGCGAGATATTGCGGCAGATTCGTTTGATGATGGAGATGATATCTAATGCATAATTCACCATATTGCACATATGCCTGCACAAATGTCTGCTTCACAGTCACTGACACCAAATAATAATAAAGATGTCCATATATAATGCATAATGCACCATATTGCACATATGCCTACACAAATGTCTGCTTCACAGTCACTGACACCAAATAATCGTTAAGTGCATGCAAAACAATCAGTCCTAAATAATGATCCGCATTGTGTATTGGTTTCGGTGGTCTTACGCATGGGAACAACTACTTCACACGAAGAACGAAACAAACATTAATGCAACATTTATGCCGAATGGTTTGGGTGAGAGGCATTGGGTTCCGAGTGCAATGCTAAGTAGAGGTTGGCATGAGTACCCTGAACACACCAGCCACTAATGTTGTGAAAAAGAGCTGGGCGCATATCCTCTCGGGCCCACAGCGTCCGGTTTTCGATGGTTGTTTCTTCTGTTTAATGTTCCTTTTCGAGTCATTACCCCGTTTTGGTTGGCGACTAAGCGTTTTAAGGGATTAGGAAATGCGTAGCTAGGACTTATCCTTCAATGTATTATCGTTGAGGGTAGTGTGTAGAGTATATTCTCAAACACTAAGTGATACGAAACTAGTTCCGCATCATATTTGTATTCTTGCCGTTTAGCCTGCAATGCTCGCGGAGATGTATTGTCTGGCTATCATTTACGTGTTCACCAGCGCACTGTAGGGGATTTGCACCGCACACAAACTGCGGAGGGGGGGGGGGGGGGATTTCCTCCCCTCTCCAAGATATCTAGAAAACTACGCTACGTAGTGACAAGCGGAAAAGGGGCTTGATACATGGCTTGATACATGTTCTATCGAAAGTATTTCAGTCGTTTTTTAAATCGGATCAAAATTGACGTCACCAGGGGTCATCAAAGGTCAAGTTTCCAAATTTTTCCTGTTTTAGGACTCCGATACAGAAATTCTCTCATATATCTCGAAAACATGCAAGCTAGAAACAAACAGAAAACAATAAATCGATAGCCATTGAAATTTGTAATCGACAAAATGTCCTTAGATTTGACATCAGGTGAATATTTTAGGCTCCAGAGGTCATAACCAAAAACGTTTTTTTTTTGCAAATCAGTTTTTCTGTTATTACTTTTTAACTAAAAACGATAACAAAATACTGTTTATTCCACTTTGTTTTTCTCGTCAACGCGCGTCGAATGAATTAAATGTTGACCTCAAAAGACCAACTTGAAAATTTAACCTCAGGTAAAAGTCAACTGGTTTCCAATGTAGGTCATGTTGCATATTAGCAGATGCGTCTCGACGAGACAAACACACTGCTGTCGGTTTTACTTATTTATCTGAATTATATCGCAAGTTATTGCCAAACAAGTAATGGTGAGCTCAGATACCCCAAAAGACCCATATAGGGGTCAAGGAACAAAACTTGCACTTATCATGAACAATAGCTTGCCCTATTATACCTTGATTCAGAAGTAATTGGACTAATATCATGCATATCCTTGAAATAGGAAGCAGTTGAATATTTCCGACTAACTTATTAAGGGGAAGTCACGAAACTGACCTAACTATAGATCACCGATATACAAACTTCGAGGGATATGAACTGTAAGTTCGTAAGCCCTCACGACACCCGCTAAGATTCAAACTGATCGGTGAAAAACTCTGGTTTTGGTACAACTAAAAACTTATTTAGAGGTGGGGTCACTTGTCCTGGTCTGGTGATCTGACATGAAACGACCTGAGGTCATTTTTTTCAATGAGTGCGGATTGATGTACCAACAGGTGTGCTAAAAAAACGGCAGCATTGCGCGCTGCCGTTTTCTCGCTATCTGCGAAAAACCCGACGGGTGGGGGGCGGAAATCACACAGTGCGCGGGTAAACGTGCAGCCTGTTCATTCTGTCCGCGTTTAACATGCCATACAACACCGCGACCAGGCTCCCTCGCTCCGTGCCCGCTGCTTCCCTTCTCCGCCGCACCTCTGGGCTTCTCTAGCGAGATGGACTGCACTGGCAGTTGAACTCACCAGAACATATCAGGCAACCAGCACAGACCCGTATCTACCAGGACTCGAACCCGGTGACAGCAGGCTATCAGACCGTGACCCTGTCTCCTCCGCCACGGAGACGACGGTAATGTGTACTTATATTCCTGTCCCTAGATGGCGCCCGTAGTAAAACCCTGAAGATATGCTGTACCGCATAGCTAACAAGTAGTAAACGCCTGGAGATATGCTGTACCGCATAGCTCACCAAGAAACGCCTGAAGATATGCTGAACGAAAGAGCTAGCTCACTAGTAGTAAATGTCTGAAGATATGTTGTACCGAATAGCTCACTAGTAGAAACGCCTGAAGATATGCTGTACCGAATAGCTCACGAGTAGTAAACGCCTGAAGATATGCTGTACCGAATAACTCACTAGTAGAAACGCCTGAAGATATGCTGTACCGAATAACTCACTAGTAGAAACGCCTGAAAATATGTTGAACCGCATGGCTCACTTGTAGTAAACGCCTGAAGATATGCTGTACCGCATTGCTCGAAGCCAGAATAGCGGTATGAGCACTGTGTAATGTGTAGAGTGCACTGTGCAGTAAGCAGTTGGCAGCGTGCAGTGCGCAATGACGAAGTGGTAACGAGTAACGACTACCGGGTCACTAACCAAGATTACCAGAACATAAGGTTAGGCAAAGCATGACGTCACTGATACTGAGAACTATGGGTGTACTATATGCAGCCACATTGGACGCATATAGTACACCCAAGGCCTCTATGTACCAGTGACGTCATGATCTACACTCTGCAGGGCTCTGAACGAGACCATACCCTTCGCACGGACACAGAAAACCACTGCTGAAGTCCATGAATCAAAGTGAATTTCGAAAGGCCTCGAAAAAATTGGTAAAAAAGATAAACTTCTTCCTGAGACTTCTAAGAATCTCTTTTCATTCCATGATTTCTTTTGACGTTTTTTATCTTAAACATTTGTGTCGCCAGCTCTGAGATTTTGCCGTAAGATGTACTCACATATATGGCTATCACACACCACACAGAAAACACATAACTCTGTAATCGTACGAGGAGTGATTCATTGTTTTCAGCAGCCGCCTAGCGGGACGGTAGTGACCCCACGCTTCCTATCAGCGACCCCAGGTGGCACTAGTGCCCAAACTGGGGCCATCCCGATTTATCAGGTCCGGCGAATCAGAGGACTGCTCCGAGACATGAGGCGAGGCTGTGCCCAAGGGACATATCACCGGACCGAGGAATCTGTTTAACACACCCACTGGAGCTACCATGTCGTATGCATTCCACTAGCCCGTGACTTAGCCCGCAAATTACATGTGCCGTCGGCGATGGTAGCAAATTAACAAACGTGCACTAGAGAGGGGAGGGACCCTTTTGTACCCCCCCCCCCAGATATCTCAAGAAGTATGGGAGCTAGAACGGTCAAACTTACAGGGTATGGAGGTAGTATGCTAATATATATATTTTATGAAACTTTGGTAACATTGTTGTCAATGCCTTCGAAGTCAAAGACGTTGCGAAGTTAAGATCTGCCCAAATGCCACAATTTTGGTAATTTGACTTATGTGACGTCACAGGTCACCAGCAAGGTGTCAATGGTTGTGTTCTAGGATGAACATGGACATAAGCTACA
The DNA here is from genome assembly GCA_030265075.1 of Balanus glandula. Lineage (NCBI taxonomy): Eukaryota > Metazoa > Arthropoda > Thecostraca > Balanomorpha > Balanidae > Balanus > Balanus glandula. Next base: position 6,039 of record JARBER010058633.1, on the reverse strand, counting down.
AAATGACTTTTCAATCAAGATCCTACTTTGGTTCCGAAATATCGGTTAGCCAACCTCGATTCTGGTAGCAATCTTGGAATTCAATTCCATATAGCTCAAAAATTTACCGACAGACTTTTGTGTCAAACGATCTCCTAATGTGTCACCTTCAGAGTTGCACAAAGCCACAGTCATGTGCCGCTCCATTTTCGAGCTAGTAACACACACACACACACACATAATGTGGCCACACAAGTGCCGGAGTGACGGAGGAGCCGTGTAAGCAGAGAAATCGTAAGACAGCTTGGCATTTTTGCAGGAAAACTAAGTTACTTAATACTAATTAATACCTGCAGCCCCTTCATGGCACCCGTACTGACTATGAAAATGTCTTCTCTCGGGTTAGCCTCCTTCTTACACCCGTTCGGAAAAAAATCCCAGATCCGTCCGCTGACGAATATCGCTCTTACCTTGAGGCTCTCCAGCAGACGCGTCTTGCCCTTGTCGCCCATATGTGATGACGTCAGCAGGGCGTCGATGACGTAACTTCCGGCCGGGGACTGAATGATGGCCGACAGCTGATCGGCGCGCAGCGACAGCAGACTGCTGATCAGCTGTGTGACGTCACACACAGTCAGATGATGGTGATATGACGTCACACACGACAGCAGAGGAGACGTCAGCTGAGTGACCTCATACGAACACGAAGTTATGATGGTTTTATGATGTCACCAACGACAACAGGCTACTGATCAGCTGTGTGACGTCACACACGGTCAGATGATGGTGATATGACATCACACACGACAGCAGAGGAGACGTCAGCTGAGTGACCTCATACGAACACGAAGGTATGATGGTTCTATGACGTCACCCACGACAACAGGCTGCAGATCAGCTGTGTGACGTCACACGAACACGGTCAGAATGTGATGTGACGTCATACATATCCAATCAGGGGAATATAACGCCATACACATACCATCACAAAATGTAACGTCACACAAAAGGTCAGAATGGTTATGTGTCGTCACACGCGGTAACAAGAGAAACATGACGTCACACACAGGCAGTCCGATAAACATCACTTCACGTCAAGGCGGCCGCACACTAGGCGATTCGGCGCGCGGATTTCCGCGATATCACCGCGACATTCCGCCACCAGTAGTGGAAAAAGCTGGTCCGGCTCAGCTTTTTTGTCGAATGTCGCGCGTTATCGCGGAAATTGGCGCGCCGAATCGCTCAGTGTGCGGCCGCCGTAAGGTGAAACAGAGAAATGTTTAACAGAAAGAGAAACAGCGGCATGGTTCACCCATAGTGACGCGATATTTTTGTTTTGCTTATTGGAGGTTAAGGGCGCGAAGACTGCGCCGTCAACTTGCGCCCAAAGTCAGCAAACAGCAATAAACACCACAACAACAAACACCCGGCACCCTGGCCATTTCACCTTGGTGGGTTTGGAGAACTTGAGCAGGGCCTGCAGCAGCAGCGATCCGTCCATGGCGATCTCGACGGTGGAGAGCTGGTGCTGAACGCGGGCGAACTCAGACCACGTGCGGCGGTACAGCAGGCACGGAGCCAGCAGCGCGGCCCGCTCAGACGCCTCACAGTCACAAAAACGCGCCGCCAGCTGTGGGAATCGAACCCACCGTCAGACGGCGGCCGGGCGATACACTTCACACGAGTGGTAGCTGCTGCGGGAGTTGTCGCAGCCAGCACGGAGAGCACAACTTATAGAGCATGTGTGCTTTGCTTTGCAAGTCAAACGATAAGGGTATGAACAGGGATGAGGAGGGCATTATTACTCCTAATTTCTTAGTCAGAATGATTGCTAAAATATATTCGATTTTGCTTGACAGACAGTTAGGAGTAAATTATGCATCAAAACAAGCGCATTTTAATATCGCAAAGGAATATTGAATGAGAGTAGGGTTTTTCGCAATACAAGTCCAAAACTCAATCCTCACTTCTCGCGCATGTCGTACCCACGAGTATGATTCGAAGAGCAGTTAAACGCGTGGCGGTAAAGTTACGGAGTGAGATGACAATTTATATGACAGATGACAGAGACCCACACAAAAAAATTAACTCTTGTCCTAAGAGTGTTTGCGCATCGTCAAAGGCAAACGATTGGAGACGTTGTGACTTTGGATGCCGCATTAGTGCTTCACAAAAGTCGAAATTTGCCGTTCACCTGGCCCGTGGTGTGTATTAGGATAGCGTGTGGATTTCCGTTGCCGTTTTATTCAGAGATGCATATTCTTTCTGGTTTTATAAATACAATTGCCGCCTTACTATTTTTTAATCATCCATTTTAGCACTAATGCTCTAATTTCTTTACGATATTACATTTAGGCACAGCGCAATAAAACATGAAACTACGGACATTTATCTGCCGTTTCACTAGTATTAGGTTCTCCATATTGACAATGGCAGTCTATATTAGTGTTCTTAGCCATTTTTGACGTCATTTCCTTTCATATCACTGTCCTTGGGGCAGTGCAGCGTAACTTTTAGCTTCATGTGTGTCGCCTTAAAAGTCATTTGGTAGATGCTGATGTTGGATAATGATGATGATGATGATTTGGGCATAAGGGCGCCACAACTGCTCAGGTTATTTGGCACCCATGCTGATGATGGATGCCTATTGTTTACAGTATAGGGTTTAAGTTCAATGATATTGAGTATTGTGTTGCTCCCGAAATCGTCATATAATTTGTGCATGTTTGTCTTGTACATATTTGTATAATGCAGAGAACCACGGCAAGGCAGCAGAGTGCTTTCATATGTACATAGTAAATACCTTGCATCATACTATTAAGGCGACCGCACACACGGCGATTCGGCGCGCCGATTTCCGCGATAACGCCGCGATTTTCCGCGGATCAACAAAAGTTTTCAATGGAAAATGGGTAGCTCCGGCTCCGGCTCCGGCTCCGGCTCCGGCTCCGGCTCGGGCTCGGGCTCGGGCTCGGGCTCGGGCTCGGGCTCCGACTCTGGCCTATGTCAGATAGGCCGGAGCAGCCACACATATTATTTCCGTTTTTTATTAATCCTAAACAGGATTGGAACAATGCTGCACCGCCAGAGTAAGGAGCCGCTGCTGTTCCCGGATATTGTCCTGTCTTATAGGCTACAGCTGGCCAGCCAGTGCACAGCTCTCCGCCGCCTCGGCCAGCGGTGGCCACCAAGCATACCAGTTGGGAGAGGGATTAAAAAATAGATGGTTGCTCGAAGGTGGATGCGTTAATCAATCTAGAAGACTCTGTACGCTTATAATAACTAAATTTGCATATTAGCTGCTTTTTAATTTTTTTTTAATATCAAGTTTCTTTTAAAATGTAGACAAATTTCATCTGTCTACGCTTATTGCTTTGTGGTCGTGTTATAGCTACTGGCCGCATAATTTCACCGAGCACTTCCAACCGACAGGGCAAACCATACATACCTGCTGTGTTATATTTGTTTTATATCGGTAACCTAAGGTCAATTTTAAGGCATGTCAGTTTTGTAACATTCCCATTATAAGGCAACGAGAAAATATAAAGCATTTTGTGTATCATGGATAGATTATATCCGAATAATTATTAAATGTTATGCTATTGCAGGTCAGTCTTCATGATTTAATATACCTAATTATAGCTCAGTGACCCACAATATCGAGTGAGATCATCTGATCTAACCAGCACATATTTGTCAATAGCTCTTGATAGCATGAACTCAAAATAAGAACATGAGACCGGCACCGACGGTATATGCTTCGTCACGCGAGACGATTCCGATAATACGCAGCATGGCATACCTATGTGGTTCACCGCCTGACTTAAATTACCTTGATGTAAGGTCGATTCGTGAATTGTATTGGTTACCTGGCCAGTCACTTTGAATATTTGTACCGATCCTATTATTTCATTTTGTTGTCGTTTCTCTTCTGGTTAACAAATCAATCAACACCAGTAAACACCATGGTATAATGATTCGTATCTACTTGATGAAAAGAGCACGATCATCACGGTTAATTGGGCGCTGTGTTACCATAAGAGTCGTTGAGTCTAAAAAAACAATAATTATTTGAAAATGGTGAAAGTCTTTATTAGGCGGATATCTACCTATATATGAATAAATAAAATATACACGTTTCATTTTCCATACATTTTCTTCCGAAATGGATATCAATGCAATGGCTCTAGTCCATCGTCTGTTTTACCGATCGAAGTAATCACAAGTTGCCAAAAAGTCGACTCCGACTTCAGCCAAAATTACCGACTCCCAACGACTCCGATCCCGCAGCCCTGCTATTAACTATCAAACTACCCTGCCTCGTATCAGTAGGTAGCGCTTCGGCCCTCATGTTAAGGGAAAACTGTGTGCATTGATATCATAAACTTTGGCCCATCAGCAACAGCGGATTTTGTCGCTGATTGGTCTTTGCCCCAAACAAATGATTGTTTACCGCTATCTCGTGAACAACGCATACCCATTGCTAAAAGCAAAAAGTTGGATTATTAGTGATGCGACCATAGAAAAGCCATGAATCTTTTGAAGTCATTGCGGCGGTTGCGCTTCCCACGTCCAAAGTGGCCCACCAGAGACATTGTCTTGGAGGAGGCCCTGAATGACATCACTGAGGTTTGTGATACGTGTCATCGTCCTTTTGGACAGTGGCGATAAGGGGAAAAATATGAATATGACTGCGCGGCCCGGCCACACCCGACCTATGGTGACGCTTTTGAGAGGCTCGCATCTCTGCAACCGCACGTCCGATTGACAAACAGGCTTCTCTGCTGAGTAGCCCCAGCCACCCCACCCTGTTCAAGACCAAAGCCAACTTATGTAGGAAACTACCACAGCTTCACGTGCCGCGTGGAGAGTATATCAAAATGTTTTTATAAAAAAGGCAACGGCTTGGATGATTGTGCGGAAACTTCGTGCACGGTTTAGGACCTATCCACAGACTCCTTTCCTCAACTTGACATGATTCGCTATACTTTTGCTTCGTGCTCGCTCAAGTAAGCAGGCACGCGAATTATTTCCGGAAAGCTGAGAGGATGGCATGCCATCCATCCCTTGTACTGGCAAGGGTTGAACAAAAGTAACGGAATAATGGACCAAAGTAACTTCCGTTACATCTGTCGCAAAGTAACGGAGTAACGAGGAACAGAACTACAATTTTGGGTAACGGAATACCGAGTAACGTAATTAAAATTTTGAGTAACGATGCCCACCACTGTCTATATTACACCACCTGGTTGGAAGCCACACATATAGTTCTGAGTGCCACTCAGAGGAGACAGTCGAAACGGGAGGAGTCGGAATGTCCATCCAATACATTAGAGCTAGAGCATGAAAGATTGGTTGCATGGGTGAGTGGGTCGGTGAAAAGAAGGGAACAAATGGAATAGTCGTAAGGACCGGTGTAAGCAAAGACGCTTAGCAAATAACTGTATTTGAAACACCAGGGAACCCAGGACACTGGCCATTAGGATGTTTATATTATTTGGAATCGTTTTTGTTAGCGGACATCTAACATCTTAGTCTAAAAGGAGGTTCTTTCTCAGACCAAGCAGCGACCCCAGCGCTCCGGTTACTGGGCCAGGACACCGTGCTCCTGGAGTTAGAGATCCGAGGGAAACAATCACCGTACATCTTGATTGAACAGACCTCTAAAGGCCACACGCACGCTTCACACATATATTCGCAAGACCTGCAACGAATGCCACGTTATTGCGTGGAGGAGGTGTCGTCGTCAGTGGCACTTGAACAGGCCTTGCTGCTGCTCGGCACGTCATAGTTTGTATTCAACCAGAAAGTATCCCGAAATGTCTGCTCTTTCGGATGGTTTACAGCAGCAAAATCATGCGCGTGCCCAGCGACACAACACCGACCCCTGCGGCGGCGGAAAACGTTCTGACACTTCTGCGGACTGCTGATCACTGCCAGACAGACGGCAGCTTAAAGGGACATTTACACCTTTTTGAAAGTTGGGGCATTCCATGACAAATCGACACAGTGGTAACACCCTACATCTCAGATTTTGACTAAACTTTGTTAATGGGGTAA
>JARBER010058522.1:0-10947 GCA_030265075.1 Balanus glandula | reverse complement strand
TCTATCCGCGGCTCCACCTCTCTATCCGCGGCTCCACCTCTCTATCCGCGGCTCCACCTCTCTATCCGCGGCTCCACCTCTCTATCCGCGGCTCCACGTCTCTATCCGCGGCTCCACGTCTCTATCCGCGGCTCCACCTCTCTATCCGCGGCCACAGGACTGTTATTCTGCTCTGTCTCCGTCCCAGGCTACCTGATCTGTGTTTGTCCCATGGCTAACTGCTCTGTCTTTCTCTCTGTCCTCTACTTACCAGTCTGTACCCATGTCCATGTCTGCTCTATTTACGTATACCCTGCTGCCGACCACTCTGTCTGTCCACCACCGGTATCTGCCTACCAGTCTGTCTGTCCTGTCTATCTGCGGCTACCGGTCTGTCTATTCTGTCTCTGCCCACTGGCCTGCCTGTCGGCTGTCTCCACACGGTCTGCGTCTCTCCATCAAGGTGCCGGAATCAGCCACGTCACGTCTTCGCCCAGCTCAGCCACTTCTCCTCGCATATTCGCTCTTGGCGTGTGGGCCAGCACTGAGCCCGTCCCTTGGTGTATTCGCTCAACACACATCCCGTTCAATGATCCGCATGTCTCAACGAAGCTTTCAGCTCACACCTTTTGAAGGACAATGTGCTTCTTCCGATTTGTCTCTGTCAGTTCATCCTCCTTTATCACTCCGTTAATTAATGCTAGAACATTCAATTATTTTGTCTTGTGTCACGCCCCTCGATCCGTAATTACTAGGATTCCTTTCATCCGATTTGCATACAGGCATTTAGCACATTCACTTCTCGGATACCACTAGCGACGGCTCGACACCACGAACCGCTAACCAGTTCTGTTCATCGCCGTCACTGTCTCGGCCGGAGCCGCCGTCCGGCGCGGAGGAACGTCTGCTGGGGGCGGGGCGACGGAGGGCCGGAAATGCCAGCCTCGGACCGGCTCGGACCGGGGCTGCCGGCGAACGGCTGCCGTAGCCGCTCTCTGAGAGCTCCCGTGGCCGCTCTCTGAGAGCTGGTGTACGTCCCTCTCTGAGAGCTGGTGTACGTCCCTCTCTGAGTGCTGGTGTCCGTCGGTCCCGTCCGCAGCGCCAGCCATTGTCATTAGCACGGCCAATGAACGGTCAGACCCGGGACGGGGAACAATCAATCGGTGACGCCCTCGGCCAGTGCCCGGAACTGGGCCGGACGGTCCGGAACCGGCCCGGAACTGGCCCAGACGGTCCGGAACTGGCCAGAAGGACGCCGGCAGATGGTCCAGAGACCCCCGGAGTTCGGTCAGAACCCCACATCTCCGAGAACCATCGCTGATCGATGGAGAGGCGAGAGCTTTTGTCGAGAGCTGTCTGAGCCCCTCAGAGTGGTTGGCCGACAGGCAGTTTCGCAGCAAAGGCCAGCCTAAGCGATGTTCATACGTCCCGGAGCTGGGGCGATCGCATCGCTCAGCCAGCACCCAAGTTACAAATTACATCACATCGTAGATCACACGTTCCATCGCTTTCGAGTCGGGTCTGACGTATGGCGGCTCCGCGCAGAGTAAAAGCGGGCTGTAATACTGATTTCGGACTCCAGAATCCGGCTAGCTGCAACTACGGACGATGATGATTTGGGGCTTGCGCCTTGCGGGCGTCGCAATCCCGCGGTTGCCTATTGCCCATTACTGCCCTCGGGCGGATATAGGAGTGGATAACGGGGCACTGTACGAAGTAAGATATACGGGAAAGCCTCCGCCGGGGAGCACAATGGCAGAGGAGCTGATGATGGCTGATTGATGAATGCTGGCCGGGGTGATGACTGAGCGCTGATTATTCGCGGTCGACACAGCGCAACATAACTATAAGGAACGCTCCGTCAGCGAGAGATGCCCGATATTATCGGGACCCTCCGGGTGAATGAGTGGGTTTGTGAATAGGCTGAGAGTTTGTTAACAAGGAAGTGGAGTTTGTGGTGTCCAGATATACGCCCGATGCTGTCAAGACTGCGTGGTTCATCCTTATAAGCTTGATGGGAATAATTTTACGACGACGAAAACACCGGTACGTCCGCCGTAAAGCCGGGCTTTATATCAAAATAAGTCGCTCTGAAGCTGGCTGCGGTTGATGTATGGAGACACTTTATTTCACAGGATGGAGGGAGGTTGCCGCGCGCTAGTTTATTTCGAAAGATAAAGAAAACGGACATCTTCGTGCCCGTTTCTATTTCAGAGGAGCGTTCGCAGAATTGGTGATAGCCTACATTGATATCGTAATGGCATATTGAGCAGCCTCTCCATCAAGACACTTTTCTAATAACTTTGCAGTCATACGATGTGACGTGTTTTACGATTAAAGAAAACCAACTTTGTTTATCTTATGTAAATTCTGTGTTTTGGCATAAGCGCTTAAAGTAAACAATAACATACCAGCAGGTCATATAAACTGATAAGAGCCAACTGGTGACAAAGGCCATTCGAGGAAATCCTAAATGGAAAAAACACACGTGCGTTCTCCCACTAACCGCACGGCAAAATCGAAACATGCCGAGAATAATCCGCGCTGATTATGCGTCTTCACCAGTTCCAGCAAACACCCCGTGCGAAAACTATGGCAGAGCGGCGGAGAACCAGCACAGGCTGTGAGATAACGTCTTACGACTCTGCCACCTCCACTGAATGAGAGCACACCGACGCCACTCCCCATGTGTGTGAGAGCAGGCGGCCCGACTTCCGACTTCAGCTGGGATCGGTGACCGTATCACACATCCGTCAGCTCCATCGTCGGGTCACCTCCCGTGGGAACCGCAGCCGCGAGGGTCACCGCTGCCGACCGCGCGCGCCGCGTAATTCACACTCCGTCAGCCGTAACAAAGCAGCGGGTTAATTGGTCGTGGGCAGTCGCGGTCAGATGGACAGGCGCGCTCAATCAGACGGCCAGATGGTCAGACGGTCAGACGGTCAGACGGCCAGACAGTCAGACGGTCAGACGGTCAGACGGTCAGACGGTCAGACAGTCAGACGGCCAGATGGTCAGACGGTCAGACGGTCAGACGGTCAGACGGTCAGACGGTCAGACGGTCAGACGATCAGACGGTCAGACGGTCAGAAGGCCAGCCGGTCAGACGGTCAGACGGGCAGACGGTCAGACGATCAGACGGTCAGACGGTCAGCCGGTCAGACGATCAGACGGTCAGACGGGCAGACGGTCAGACCATCAGACGGTCAGACGGTCAAACGGTCAAACGGTCAGCCGGTCAGCCGGTCAGCCGGTCAGACGATCAGACGGTCAGACGGTCAGACGGTCAGACGGTCAGGCGGGCAGACGGTCAGACGATCAGACGGTCAGACGGTCAGACGCAGGATGTCAGACGGCAGACGGGCTGCAGGCGGGCTGTCTAGGCGCAGCCGGAGGCTGAGTTCATTGTGTTGCCGCCACCGCAGCCTTACACATTTTAAAATACGCTGACTGGCTGAGACTGACGCTCGCCATTCGTAAATCACTGTCTGTTTTTCCCTTCCGCAGCGCACGATTTTTTTCTGTCGGCGCTACAGATTGAGCCATCGATTGGCATTCAAACCAGCGCGATCGGTTCATTGGTTCCATCCATATAGACCGGCGGACAAAAAGTATCCTCTTCCACCGGAGTCGGCGAGCTGGGAAAATACAGTCAAGACTGCCGGGTCAAAGGCCATCCCTCCCGCCGACAACGACGAACGAATGCGATCTGTCGGCTGCACCGATCCCGACATTTTTCAGTCTCGATTCCATTCTGTCCGCAGAAGATATCCTCATCGAAAGCGGAGATGTTGCGGAGGCCGCAGCGGGCAGGTTCTGACCCGAGCGGACCAACGGCGCTCAAACCAGGCCCAGGCCAGACACCACTATCTCATTTCGAACAATAGCGGGCGGACAAGATTTATGCAGTATTTCAATTGTGTGCCGAGGAACGGCGTTGTGGTGGGGAAACATTGCAGCCGTAATTTAACAACTTGGTGCGGCGGTGTGGAAAATGAGACGGCTGCACCCGAAGATCGCCGGTGAAAAGTGAGCTACCACGACGGCGCGATATGTAACGAGCGAAACGTCTACTCATCTCATCTGCATTTCCAACAGGGGACTTAACTCTAATGAAAATACCTCGACCTAGGCACATACATAATATTTACTTTTAACTGGGCGAGCCACATGCCATGCTCTCATTAATGACCTTGTTCAAAGGTACTTGGTTAAGAATGGTCCTATGAGAGAAAACAACGTTAGGTAGGCTTCTATATATGATACGTTTAGTATTTTTTAATTGATTTTCCCTCTGGTATGATATGACTACCGGTACCAGAGTACCCGAATAATGGATCACACGCAATTATAGATGACAGTTCAATTTAACATTGTGCGAGTTTGATGTCGATGGGGCCAATTAAAGGAAGAAAAGGCCGCTCCGTCTTCCGAATAAGTGGTGTAATTGGTCGTAATCACTGTAATGCACAGAGCGAACACAACTACTTCTATCATGTGTTGTCGTCATTTCTTTATACCGCTCGGAGAATAGGTATGTATCTACTCGCATGTTTCCATACTGCTCGGCGGATGCCTGGTTCAGACCATGTAGGCTCCAGGACCACAATTCTGGATGGGTGGAAGATGAGCCGACGGACCCGTGGTGCTGTCGTGACACTGATATAGGGTGACCTTAGTCAGTGATGTTAGTAAGGTCCCATGTGGGTTGTTCCCTGACCACTTAGCAATGACATTTCTGAGCCCACTGAAGCATCTCATCTGATACTTTTACTCAGAGCCACTACATACCTACTCAGAGCCACTGCATGACTGCTTTAATGGGTCCAGGCGCGGGTAAGGTGCCCTTTCCTAGTCAGCATTCGCAGCCACCGCAGCATCCAAGATCAGCTTATACGTATGCACAATTCACAGTTTACCGTGATGTCTTCACTATCACTTCTTTAACCAGGTATGTAGTTCTAGCTACCCACTCCAACAGCTTCCCCGGACCGAAGCAGCTCCGGAACTACGCCACATCACCCAGCCAACTTTCCAGATCACCACGGTACATCGCGTCGTTCACTGATCGGAGCCGCCGCAGAATCACCCTACCTCCGACAACTCCGCCGCTCTATCACCCTGCGCCGCCCCGTCAGCGTCAGACAGAGCAGCTGGTATACCTGCCGTCACGCCCCACGCGGCACGGGCCCGTCACCCCACACGGCACGGGCCCGCCGCCCCACGAGGCACGGGCCCGTCACCCTACACGGCACGGGCCCGTCACCCTACACGGCACGGGCCCGTCACCCTACACGGCACGGGCCCGCCGCCTGACACGGTACGGGCCCGTCACCCCCACACGGCACGGACCCGTCACCCCACACGGCACGGGCCCGTCGCGCGGCTCGGACGCGTGGGGCGCGCTGCGGAATTCGGAGCGCGTGTCGAAATTAGCCGGTCTGACGCCGACGCGGCGATCTATGTCTCCGGTGCGCCGCTCCCTGTCTCCAGTGCGCCGCTCCCTGTCTCCAGTGCGCCGCTCCCTGTCTCCAGTGCGCCGCTCTCTGTCGCCGATCCATCAGGGCGAGTGTCGGAGCGACGGCAGCGGACACGGCGGCGGACACGTCGGCGGACACGTCAGCGGACACGTCGGCGGACACGTCGGCGGACACGGCGGCGGACACGGCGGCGGACACGGCAGCGGACACGGCGGCGGACACGCGCAGCGCTCAAATGGAGCTGCCTGACCGGCCACGCCCCGCCGCGCCGGCAGACGGGAGGCATTCTCACCGCAGCCGACACGCGACTACAAGCCACCGACCGACTCCGACACACGGCGGAGACAAGCACCGACACACGGCGGAGACAGGCACCGGCACACAGCGGAGACAGACACCGACACACGGCGGAGACAAGCACCGACACACGGCGGAGACAGACACCGACACACGGCGGAGACAGACACCGGATACATAGGGCGACACAGACACGGGCACACAGGGCGACACCGATACACATGGACGGAGACAGACACGAGCACACAAGACCGAGACAGGACCAGCACACAGGACCGAGACAGGACCAGCACACACAGCACAGACGTGGACAACACGGACACATTATCGCCGGCTACCGATCTGTCTCGTTCAGCGTCCGCCGGTCGCGGACAGACGGCCCACTGCCTGCCTGAGGCGCCCTGCCCCTGCCAGACCGCGGCACCGTCCTCAGCCGGCCGCGGCTGTCTGCCGGCGGCGGGGGATGATTGGACGGCGGTCGGCTCGTTACTGGCATCGGACAATTAGCCGGCCGGCTGCCTGCGGGCGTCGGCCGCGCCTCGCCTCGGAGCCGGACCGCCGCCGCCGAGTATCCGCTCCGCTGACCCGCCTGACCCGGTGTCAGCCGATCTCGGCTCCGGGCGGCCCGGCCGGCGGGCAGCAGCGGTGGCAGGTCAGCCGGGAGGACTGAGCACAGCGAGGGATGGTACAGAGCACAGCTCAGGCTGGTGGTGGAGCTGCGTCTGAACTAGACCCGCTAAACTTCAGTCGGCGTGGTCAAGTTCACCATGGTTTCCTTCCTCACAGAGTCATCACGTCAAATCAAAGGGTTCCAGCCTGTCCGTAGTGCAATCTGCAACCTGCAGCCCAGCTCAGCTCCGGCCCGGCAGAACGGAGGAGGGGCAGCCCGCAGATGGCCGGGTCATAACCCGCAGAAGTGTTGCCTCAGCGGATGAGCGTCCAGGGAGTGGCCAGGCACCACCCATCGACGCTGCTTTCCCGGACACCCTGCGCTCCAGTCAGCGACGGCCTGGATTCGCCGAGTCGGTCAGGTCAGCAGTTACACCCTGAGTTCCCCGGGTCGATTAGGTCAGCAGTTACACGCTGAGTTCCCCGAGTCGATCAGGGGAGAGTCAGTTCCATGAGTCGGTCAGAAGAGAGGTAAATACTGAGAGTGGATCAGTGGAAAGTCAGGCTTTACGAGGCGCTCCCGTGTTCCGTCCTGCATTCCTGAGCTGTCGGCCGGTTTGGTCGTCAGCTCATCTGGCTGAAGTCAGGTGACCTGACCCGGTGAAGCTCCCAAGGCTGTGAGCTGGCCTGAAGTCGCTTCTGGGGTTCAACTGGCCTGAAGTCGCTCCTGGGCCTCAGCTGGCCTGAAGTCGCTCCTGGGCCTCAGCTGGCCTGAAGTCACTCCTGGGATTCAGCTGGCCTGAAGTCGCTCCAGGGGCTCAGCTGGCCTGAAGTCGCTCCAAGGGCTCAGCTGGTCTGAAGTCGCTCCTGGGGTTCAGCTGGCCTGAAGTCGCTCCAAGGGCTCAGCTGGTCTGAAGTCGCTCCTGGGGTTCAGCTGGCTGATGTGGGCCGGCCTGATGACTGGTTTGGACGGCTCGTCGGCCGCTGATTAGCCCCCCGTCACCGACACCGTGACACCACTCAATCACACGGCCCTCAGCCCTGCGCCGTCACCGGAGCTGACCCCGTCACCGACACCGTGACAACACTCAATCACACGGTCCTCAGCCCTCAGCCCTGCGCCGTCACCGGAGCTGACCCCGTCACCGACACCGAGCCACCACTCAATCACACGGTCCTCAGCCCTCACCTCAGCCCTCACATCAGCCCCCACCTCAGCTCTCACATCAGCCCCCACCTCAGTTCTCACATCAGCCCTCACCTCAGCCACCACCTAGGCCCTCACCTCAGGTCCTACATCAGCCCTCAGCCCTCACATCAGCCCCACCTCAGCCCTCACCCAGCCCGGACTGCCGCTGACTGGCGGGCGCGGCAGCTGCGGTCGGCTCGGTTACCGTCCCCGGGGTCCGGCACCTGGGACCGCCACGCGCTGCCGTCCGCCGCTCCGAGCCGCCGGAGGGCAGTTTATGGTGACAGCTCGGCCGCCAGCTCCCACGGCTCGCACTGCTCTGCTGGCCGCTCCCTGAGGCGTCATACCCGCTCCTCCCAGAGGCGTCCTCCCCGCTCCTCATAGCGGCGTCCTCTCTCCAATGGAAGACCTGGGAGATCGTCACAGCCACTCTCCAATGGAAGACCAGGGAGATCGTCACAGCCGCACTCCAATGGAAGGTGGGAGACCGCCACAGCCGCTCTGGTGATCTGGGCGCACCGTCGATGGTGCGGATACGAGAAACGAAAATAAAAGCCTGATGATATATTTCGGGAGCATTTTCAACTAATGCCAGTAATAATAACGCAGGTAGAAGGTATTTCTAATTCCGTTGTCAGAGCTGGCGGACCTCAGCCGGCAGAGGTTGTAGTGACCACGGGAGTTCGGGCGGCGCGGGCGGCCGGCTGGTTTTTGCGGGCGGCGGTGGCCGGCATCGTCGCCAGCCGCGCAGTGACCAGCGCGCACCGTTAGCCGCGCCGCGCCACCACTACCGCCGCTGCGCCACCACCGCCGCCGCCGTGCACCGGTAACGGCGCGCGCCGCAAAAAGGCCGCGGCGTCGTGAGAGATGCCTGCGCCGCGGAGAGGGGTGGCGGCGGCCGGATGACGGAGAGACGGGTCAGCGGCGCTGCTGGCTGTAGGTCAGTGCTGAGCCGCCGCTGCGGGCCGGCAGCAGACTCTGCAGCCGCCTGCTGCACTCGGCACTCAACAGCGCGGCGCTCTCCCTATGCGGCTGCCGGCCGACCCTGCAGAGCCGCCCGGCCGGGGTCTGGCAGCCCGGCAGCCCGCGCCGCCGCCCGCTGTCGGTCCGTGGCGGTTCCGCCGCGCCGCGCTCCGCGCAAAAAGCCACCAACGCCAGGTCGTGTTGCAGCGCTCATTGTGGGGCGGCGCTGGCGGCCGATAACGTGACGGCTCGGCACCGTACACACTACACAGACCACAGACCACATACCACAGACCACAGACCACAGACCAAAGACCACAGACCACACTGCTACAGGGGGGAGGGAGCCGTACACAGACACAGTCACTGCTACAGGGGGCAGTATGGTCAAATGCTATATCCACGCGTACGCGTGGGTGTAGCATCCCTGGGAACAAATTTAATTTAAAGACCACTACACAGTACACACTGCTACGGAGCAGGGCGGAGTCGGCGGGACCACCGGTCTCAGCAGGCCAGACGGGGACCACCGGCGCGCCAGGGCCGACCGGTTATCAGTGACCAGAGCCACAGCATCACCGCGCCGGAGAGGTGCCGAGCAGACGACCACCGCTGGAGGTGTGAGGGGAGCCGACCCTTACTGGAGGTGTGAGGAGAACCGACCCTTACTGGAGGTGTGAGGAGAACCGGCCGGCACGCTCGAAGTGCGCACAGCGAGCCACTAATGACGTGACGTGTCAGTGGAGTGGAAGGCCGAGCAGCAGTGGCCCAGATGGGCTGTAGTGCTGGCGGTGTCAGTGAGAGTGGCCGAGACGTGTCAGTGGTGTGTGTTGGCGTTGTCGGAGAGATCGGCGAGCAATTTATGGTTAATCGATTTATGATGGGCTGATGGCTGATGTGACGGCTAAAGATCGAGGGCCGAAGACAGTAATTGTCAGACATAACAGCTTCAACGTCCAAATGTGAGAGGGCCGAACAAGATCAACACAATGAGATTGATTTGATGACAGGGAGGCTGATCATACACTGAACACTGACGGAGGAAAACTGATAGGATTTGGAACGTTTCATCTTTAGCGTTAGGCGGTGACACCGACACGGTTCAAGCTGATCCGTAGCCAGACTAGAAAGTGGAAAGCCAAAGGCTGAAGCTATTATCACTTTAGCAGTTCTGTACATTTGATGTTACGCTTGCACTCCGTTGATGCATCTCTACTTTTATCATTTTGTCGACCACCTCGATCATAAGTGTGCTGAGATTCCAAACATCGCATTGATTGCGCAAAGCGCAGCCGACCGTACAAAGCAGTGATTGCGTCTACGCGGAAATCATTCATCTTCAGTCGATAAAACGTCAACGCCATTTGAACGGCATTCGACCGTGAACGATCACTTAGAAAACTGTGCCAGAAATAAAGGGTCAAGTGATATCGCGCGGAGAAAATCCGTTACAGACCGGATGGCTGAAGCGATCAGACGATGACAGCCGCTTACAGTCTGATACAGTCAAATGATTCTCAACTTTGCCAACGCTGTATAAACTCTTCGCTGGTGATTCGTCAGGGAGACCCATCCATCAGCTAAACAACACACCCGTCAGGCTAGTGTGAGCGGCCGAGATGAGTCTGAATATAGTTCCGCATCAGATGGCAGAGAGGACCTCCATTGAAACGGCTGAACACCCAGATTACCAGCGATTCCAGCCAGCCGAATCAGCAGCTCGAGTTACGAGAACGGCTCATCAGATACGCCGGGTGGCTGCAGCGGAAGAATGATTGGTTACCGCCTTTGTGAGTTATATGCATTCGCAATCGTTGCCGCTATATACCGTTGCTCTTTTGTGGCTGACCCGAATTTCAGCGCCGCGGCGGCGGCGGCGGCGGCGGCGGCGGCGGAGTCCGCGGGCAGACGGCACCCATCCCGGACGCCGAGCTGGGACATCTGCCGCTGCCGGCGACTTCAGTCCGCCATAACGCCTCCTCTCCCTGCCTCTCTCCGACCCCGTCACCTTAATCCCGCACCCGGAGCGCGCCGGAATGTCTGGTTTTGCAGCGCCGGCCACCGCTGACGCCAATCGGATTTCACCGCGCACGATCCTCCGAGTTCTGCGGTTAGTTTACGGGCGTCTCCATCATCCCCGCCGGGTCCAGTCCGCTGCCGCTGCTCAGAGCGAAGCAGTTGGAGGGATGGAGGTGTGAGAGGAGCACGCTGAACACTGAACGGAACACTCACCGGATTCGCCTGCTGCTGCTGCTGCTGTGCTGGCGGAGCTGGCGGCGGCGGCGGGGGCGGCGGCGGCTGCCGGCCGTCGTGTGCCGGTCCGCGGCTGCGGTACTGGGACGGCAGCGTGGCCGCGGACGAGGCTGCCGGCGGCGGCGGCCTCTGCGCTCCCCCACCGCCCGGCGGCCGTGGCAGCGTCAGAGCCGACTG
>JARBER010058411.1:0-11962 GCA_030265075.1 Balanus glandula | reverse complement strand
ACGGTGACGGTGACGGTGACGGTGACGGTGACGGTGACGGTGACGGTGACGGTGACGGTGACGGTGACGGTGACGGTAACGGTGACGGTGACGGGGATGGGGATGACGGGGTCGGTTGATGCAGCAGGGATGAAGAACTGTAGAGATATCCAAATGTTTCGAAGATCATTTGCATATCATTAGTAGATAATATTTCCTCGACATGCCTTAGCTAACCGGAACGATTTGTTTTATAAATGAACAAAGTCTTTCAGCGGGCGCAGCGAATGATCTCCGGTTCATTTTTCAGACACGTGTCGATCTATTTATGATCAACATGACGTCTCACAAGTGTATGCTAATGAACCAATCAATCACGTTTAATTTTAACGAGCTATAGTATAGTCACGTATCGATGCCCGAGACGTGAGAGTTTCATCAGACACAACATATAAACGTCTAAATATGGCTAAAATGAGAAATGAGCCTTTTGGCTTCAACGACATTAAACACATGGACGACCTGCACGAGCACCTGGCTCGGAGGGTGTTGTAATAACTCTCAATTACTGAAGAAAACACATATGTAGCGGTTAGCAAATATAGGCAACTCAATTAAATAGCCAATAACAGCTTAAACATTTATCAAAACTAAAAGTAGATATAAATAAAAAAAACTGTGTGGGCTATATGCTTTAGTCCAGTGTAACATTTGACCAAATTTCCAACGGCTTTTGAATGCATTGAACTTCTTGTGAAAAGTATAATCTATATAAGGTAAGAAAACCATTTTAGCCATGTATCTACCGGGTGTCCCAGAAAAAAGTAGACTCAGAGTTTGACCTTTAATTTCGGTTTAAGTGATAAGACAGACTTGGTGCATACACCAATCGAATCACAAAGACATGGCAAAGCACAAAACATATCACATCCGTAGTCACACTCGCATCTCCTCACAGGAGGTGCTCGATACAAACACCCTCACGTCGCAGCACCATGAGTAGGCGCAAGGTCTCGCAGGTGCGTCGCTGCATTGTCGATCATCTGCGGGATCGGTCTGGCTTCCGATCTGATCGCGGTCTTTAATAATCGGTTCTTTGTTGTTGCGCGCCTTGTTGGTGTAGACTCGGGCTTTCATATTTTCTCACAAGAAAGGTCTGGCGAGTTGGGCGCCCACTCACACATCGGTTTTCAAGCCGATGACTCTCCCATAGAACCTCTTCTGTAGCCACTGGAGTCATCTGTGGGTGTTATGGGATGTCGTAACATCTTACTGGAACCCTTCTCTTTGCCTCCCATCGGCCCCATACTTATCACGAAGACAGACCAAAAGCCTGACTATGCTGCCCCTCCAGTCATCCTAGACTGTGCAGTGTGCTCTTACCCGTGCGGAATCTCCCGTTTTGGTGGTGGTCGCTTCTGTCCTCGCAGAGCGTCTCCTACCGCTCCCACGACATTGTTCCAACTTGCCTGCTTTCAATTTGTTCACCTATTTCAAATTCAAGACCTTGCGTGATGCATTATCACTTCTGCGATGTTCTAATCCGAACCTCCTTAGGTACAGAGGGCAAAAAGTGGCGAAACTCGAAATATGTGTTCAAAATGTATGCCTCAATGCAAATAATTTTTTCTACACCGTTTCACATCCAACGTGAACACTGCCATACTTTGTATGCGTGCCATGGTGTCGGCTACTAGCACGAAAAGTTTGAACATTATCGCACATGCGGCAAAAAATCACGAACTGTTTGTTTGAGTCTACTTTTTTTGGGACACCCGGTAGTTGTATGACGTATCTATATTTGGTACGCCAGGTGCTTGTTAGTCGCCATGTACTTGTCAAGTATTTGGTACGCCATGCACTATTTAGTAATTTCACATATTTTGACCTTTGATGATGTTTTGACCAAAGGTTATATCTTATAACCTTAACGGGTTCATTAGCATAAATTTCAGCCGTAATGAACAAAATGTGCTCATTTATCAAACTGTAACATTTTATAACATCACAACTTCTAATCACCCTTTGTACCGCATATTTATTTTAAGCTGAACAGCTTCACGTTCAGAACAACTTTCCGCTGCAACTTGCAGGCTAGAACACTGGGACAGACTTGAGCAGGGCTGCCTCTGGTGCGCGATACATGCTGTCACACTCACCATTCTGGCTGACCACATTAACGTGTTCGCATTTGACACATATGTAAGGTTCCGGGCCATGTAGCCGACGCGGTTACAGTCGAACTCCAATCGGCCGCGGCCATTTAAATGTCGCCACAGCGTGGTACCTGGCCTGTGCGTCAGAGAACGACGTCAATGAGAATATATGTCAGCTTTAGACGTCATGACTTCTGCAGCTGCAGCTGCAGACGTCATCTGTAGATGTCAGCCTTAGACGTCATCTGTAGACGTCAGCTGCACACGTCATCTGTAGACGTCAGCTGTAGACGTCATGGAGCTGAGTCAAAAGTACTGTCAATGCGGCAGGTCTTTTGAAACGGCCCAACAACGATATTTAAACGTCAGCAGCGTCAATGTTTACAGTCTTAAAACGCTCATTCGAAAATTACCCGAGGTGACAACTATTCCAGTATTTTTTTACGAGACCACCCGAACTGTGCTCAAGAGCAGAGTATTTGTAAAGAATAGAACACTTATTTATGTTAATTTGATACCAGCGTCTTGGGAATTCCTTAATAGCCCAGTACTTAGACTGATCAGATCAGCGTTTGCACAACGGAATCAAATTTAGATATGGATCTGCAATTACTCAAGTCATGTCTGATACATATTTGCACGCTTGCCCAGATTGCATCCCGATTACATAGGCTACTGGCCTCGTTTTAGTTTCCTGCGGGTATTTCGTTCATATAATTTCAACAATCGATAAAAGAAAAAACGCGAAGTATTCCGCACGTTTATTTCTTTTACATCCGTAAACATGATTTCATGACCAGGAATCAATCAGTTTATTTCATAGCAAGCTATTCACTCTTTTGTTCATGGTTTCGAATTGCGTCCTTGTGAAACACCTTCGGTCTAGCTAGGCTTAACAAGCATATGTTACTACTTTATTGTATTGTTTGAAAGCATTGATTAGACCAGCGTTTTGAGCGTGATATCTGTAGTTCCCGTTACGGATACGCAGCCACAAGGCGACAAATTAAGGCTAGCAGCATTTGCTTAAAAGCAGATTGTTGGAACTCGGGCTTCCAGCGGCTCCGAATACAATGTAACAAAGTAAATTATTTTGATCTGATTAGCAATGATTAAAAATGCACCACAAGGTAAACTTGTAACTTGTCTCGGTCAATGATCATAATAGTAAAGATAATATAAGTAATTGGAAAAGGCTCTCCACGCAATAATTGTTACTTTCTACAGATTTCTTCGAAATAATACTTAACATTAGCATACAGGACACGAAGTGTGTTTGCAAGTGATTATTTATGACACTACAGTGAGCGGCCCGTTTGCAAATAGTTCGCCCCCGAGGAGATTAATTTGCACTCAACACCATCCACTAACAATCTATGATTCGAGTCGTGAATTCTTAATCACCTGTTAAGCTGTCAAATTAATTTATAGGGTATTGGCTCATCGCATAATAAGCTATCTATCATTTATCATTCGTTTCGCTTATATATTATATAAGCGCATCCAGTGAAGTGCGCTCAAATTTAGTCAGTAGCATTACCTATGCAGACATAACGAAGACGCAATTAAAGCCGCGACTGCTGATGTCCATGATAAAGTCAGTCAGCTTTTAATTTCATCCCACTTTGATTAAGTTATCCAGCGCCTGAGCCACCATGGAACAGCTACTGTTCATCCTATCCAAGAGTGGAAAACACCGACATTTCGAAGGCTATATACTGCGGTTTCAACCAGCATTTGAACAGTGTGCCTTTGTTGGTTGGTTTGTTGGGGTTTAAGGGCGCGTCGACTTCAAGGTCATTTTGCGCCCAAGTGCCTTTGTGTCACCCGCGGCCAAATCGTGCTGACTGTGATGTATCGATGTGTCCCAATAGAGTGTGTCAGCAACGGAGATCCAGGTCATCATATTTCCTGCTCGGAAATATTCATCCAGACAGTCGGCCAGAACACTTTCATGTTCATGGATGTTCTTCTTATCGAACATGCCACGAGCCCTGCATAATCATGTTGAGCTCTGCTGACTCTGATTGCTGACCCAAACTGACTCTGCATGCGTTGTCAGAACAGATTGTTCGCTGTACAGAAGTTAAGCGACCTGCAAAGGACGCAATGAAGCAGCGACGCAATGACGCAATGTAGCAGCGCAGTTGTGCGCAGAGTCTTGGGGTGGCGTTCACCAGTGACATTTCCTTTCGCGATTCCTACCTTCTGGGTATCGTATAATAAGCCATCTATAAGCCATACAGCAAGGCCAAGGCTTCGCAGTCTGCTGACAGCGCGGCATTTTTCAGTTAGGTTGTGAAGCTGATGTAATGCCGAAGAAAATCCTGCCTTCCATCAATGCGCAGCCATGGGCCAAGGGCTTCTTTTATTTACAAAATATTTATCAGCCGTTTGCCTGTCATTACATAGATGCAGGCAAAGCTTAGGTGAAAGTCGACAGCTTCGTCTCCATTTCTGTCTTGACGTGAGGGACTGCAAGACTATGTAACTGTGTGACTGCCCGTGCCCTGAGCCTCCTAAAGCTCTCAGTGATAGAGACATGGCCGAGCCACACAGACCAGTCGTTAGCCAGACGATGTCATGGATAGCGGCACTTGAGATGATATCTGCACCAGTGAGCCAGAAGTGATCACACCCACGTCCGACGCTGTTACATTTACATCACAACTAGAGGCGGACTCGGTATGCTTGCCTCGACTAATCGCCATCAAGGGCACCGATGACGTCAATAGTCTGTTATTGACCGAAACTGAGGCCGAATTTGTCGCCATTGTCGCCCTGGCGAACAGCGGCACCAGCTGACTGACACAAATGTCGCCAGAACACAGGCAGCACGGCTCATGAAACGAAGCCGGACACAAAAGCTCCACGCTTCTCAGCGCAGATCGTTTTGTTGACGAATGGTTGGCTTGCCTAGAGCGTCCGATACCGAACAGTTGATGGACGCCCCAATCTCGGACGCTTCCAGCGCCATTAGCCCGAACAATGCACCGATTTATTATTTCCATTCCGTTCACATGGCGTGAGTGTGGCGCGTCTGTCCCGAGAGAGGTGCTGGTCAGCACGAGACAGTTGCGGCGGTGAGCTGCCCCAGGCGGCCCGGCGCGGTGGCACACGACGCCATCCGCCCAGCGCAGTGCACGCTGCACAGTGCATAATGCACACTGCACAATGCACAGTGCACACAGCTGCGGTTTCATTCAGTGCACGCAGCTCCGTCACGGCCAGGAAATAAAACACCGCATACGCCACAGACAGAGGAAAACTGGCTGTGACGCGCAGTCTTGACACGGAGGCGTTGCGTATATATTTGGTTACTTGTTTATTGTTAAAATCCCCTGCAGAGATGTTCCCGCTCGCAGACAAGGTCAAAGCGACGCAGACTCACTTGTCAGCAGCTACATGCAACTTTTCAATTTTTTACACAACTAAACCCAATCAGTGCACATTGCAATATAAGTCTGTCAGGAAAAACACATTCCACCGTCCTTTATGACTGTGGTGTCATTAGAGGATCATTTGATTATAGGGCTGAGCCATTTGGTTCCATCGTGCCAACAAGCCATCCCATCAGCGCATCATTATGTGTGGCAGCAGTCATCGAGCGTGCCAGCGTGCCATTGTGTCAGCGAGCTATTGTGCCAGCATAGCAAGCATCACCGACTTCTGATGCTGATGGGTTCGGAAGCAGCGGCTCTGACGAGTTATCCCTGGTCTTTACCGCGGTCCAGGTCACTTCGCCACCGGGCCGTCACTGGTCCGTCAATGATCCGTCACTGTTCCGTCGCTGACTCGTCACTGACTGGTCTCTAGCCCACCACTGACCCATCACTGGTCCAGCACTGACATGTCACTAATCCAACACACGGTGTCTCTACTCTCCATCCTGGTCTACACCACACGGCAGAAGAACAGCTTTCGACGACGCTCGAACGCGCTGGACATTGGTTTTTACATCACTTCTTCAGAAGGGTTAAGTGCGCAGGCCCATTTACCATCGCATCACCATACAACAATGGACGCTGTCGGTTGTTGTTTCTTCTGACGTACCCAGCTATCGAACTATCCAGGTCGAGTGGCGACATGACTGCTCTTTCCCAGGGCACTGCGTGAGTAGCGAGTGCACCAAAAAAAGTTATTGTGGAAGAGATTGCATGGAATCATTCGTTGAAAGGTTATCCTAGAAGTAGCGTAGCAAGAAGTTGCGGGCAACATCAATGAGCAAGTATGTGTGGTATTCCAGCGAACTTGTCTTAAAAATATATAAGCTTGTAGCGTGCTCGCAGATTGTCAACTTTCTCCGTGCGGCTTTATGAAGGCACTGGTTACCGGAAACATTTGTCGGATCATTCGCAGACCTAAGGAGGTGAATCGGGTAACGACGAACTCGCCGGGCTTTGTACATGGTGAGACTTCCGTGAAAAGAATCGTCTCCGGGATACGAAAGTCTTTGTTTACCCGCTAATAACCCGAACAGTATAGAGGCGCACCAGTTGAGGCGCACTAAAATCTCCAGCTTTGTCCACACCCGGATGCTTGCGTTGGCAGCAGATTTGATACTCAGCGGTGGCGCAGCCGAATTGGCAGGCCAAGACGCTTGGGTTGTTTGATGGGTGTAAAGCTTCACGGAGGCCGATCTATACAAACTTTCTGCTTTAAGTTCGAAGGACGGAAAGATCGTCATGGTTGCGCAAAAGCTTGTCATGCGGCGAATGAGTTTCCGAGTTTGAAAACAATGATGGTTGGAAGCATAGCAGGTTTATAATGTTAGTAGGTTGGTAAATATCGCCAATACGCAGTACTGATAATTAGAGACCACCTGCAGCCATGTTCTGCCCTCGATAAACCAGACGTCGGCATAATAACCCTCCTGCAAAGCAGAGCAGACAAATTAGATACAGCTGCAGCAGCAAATACGACCTAAACGCCTATAAATTCTGCGATAAAAACGCCCCAGCTCAGCCGGATGACCTCATGTGGCCGATTCATCCGGGTGGTAGGCGGCAGCACCCTCCCGTCGGGCGAACAGAGAGCACGTGACACGTCTTCATCCGTCACTGAATTGCAGTCGACAATGACGTGGTAATGATAAACACGAAGCCAGACTAAACGAGCCGAGGCCGGCGTCCGCCGCCAGCAGAGACAAAGTTCGCTGGCGACACGTGCGCGCGCCGGGGGGTGTCGGCGTGCACGACACAGGACACAGGACGCACGACGCACGTACCAGTGTGCACGACGCACGTGCACGTCTGCGTGAAGCGAGCGTGCAGGGTGACGTGCTCGGCGTGCTAGGCGTGCCCGGTCCCAGAAGGTGGAGCACACCCGGCGTGAGTGAATGTGGAGGCCCGAGCACGCCCCGTGCCCGTGCGATCGGCACGCCCACACGGCGCCGGGGGTCACGCGAAGCTCGGGCTTCATTCCGTCACTCACGAGAAGAGCCGCACGGTGCGCCGAGTGTGAGCCAGTCGCAGGGGAGGAAAGTGCGTCAAATGACTTTGGAAATTGTCGTGCATCTAGGCCTAAACTATCAACACAACCAAGCAACGTTACTAAAATGAGGCAACGAAGAGCCTTGCCTTGTAAATACAGATTCAAGTGTGAGGATTTGAACTAAACAGTCAGCAAGAAAATTGGTTTGCCCTCACAAGCTGCATTTCATACAATGCCTTCATTCCGTCATGCACAGTAGGCGATTGCTATGCCGTGAATTGTGAACGGTTTCCGATGCTGAAACGACAAAGGCGTCTAGTGCTGAGCTGATTTTGCCGAAAATCCCCCGCCCACATGGACCGGAAGGCTGGCTGGAGAATCCCGGCACAGGTACTTACATCCGGAAACTCCGCCCAGGGGCTGCTAGGTTAGACGGGCTCAGCATCCGTCATGGTACAGCCGCCCACAGGGGCAGTGGACGGGAACTCCGCCCAGGGGCTACTGGGCTGGACTCGGTGATGGTACAGCCGCCCACATGGGCAGCGGAGGTGGGGGGACCGGGACCGGGACCGGGACCGGGACCGGGACCGGGGCGGGGGTCGATATCGAGCTGTACGCAGCGGGAGCTCCGTCGCCCACAGAGCGGCCCAATCTGGTGGGCGGGCATTGTCCAGACTACCAAGCAAAGCCAGATAGAATCCGACGAACGGAAGCCTATTTTAGATAAGGCGTGCGGGACGTCACGATGGTTTGCCGGCCGCATACTGATGCCGTTCTAGTTACAATTTCATCCAGATGCTTAGCTGTTTAGTGGACGTTCAGGTGGCCTGGCCCAAAGGATATCATTTGTATAGTCAGTTCGAAAGCTAGTTAGCTAAGTCAGAAGCAAAGCAACTTTAAGGCATCAACTAAGTCTAAGTAACTCACAACTCACACGTGAGATGGATACGATGGGTCATTCCCTCTTCCCCTTCCTATCGATCAGTATCAAACCCTAGTTCACTGATTTATTCTGGCCACACTACGGTTGCGTTAAACCTATGACGCTGGTTTTTGTAGAATATACCTATGCATAACGGTACACTAAAAAATGATCCCGTTTTGGTGTATGAAGACCGGACTGAGAAATATACTAGCTAAGTTTGATGATGGCTCACCTCAGCTCTCCATGACAGAAAACCTGAGCTGCTGCCAACGTTGGCAGTCGCTGGCAAGGCTACGTCGCCACATGCCTTGTATTCGTGGAACCGTAACAATTCTGGAAGCAGGCCAGCTGATGATGCGTTATGGTGTACATACATGGAAAATGAATTGATTAACCGCTTAAAGCAATATTTGTGTAACTATTTCAATTTAACTGGCTGTACGGAAACAAGGAGTCCAAAAGTTTCCGTTGTATATTTTTACCTATCCTGGAACAACTGGAACCGGCAACTAACCGTTGCCTTTGTCGTTGCGTATATACAAATTTAAAGATGTTTGAGGAAACATCCTTCAACGTTTGGTTGCATCATATGTCAATATTATAATGTCATCAACCAACTGCCATATTGCAACACGTAACACTATGTATATCACATCTTTGATATACTGTTAAGTGTTCTGAACACTGTGTTCCTTTCAACGACACAAGTAGCACACACATTTTAGCTTTGAACACTTAAACAATTGTATTTAATTAAAACTTATACTACCACCGGCGTTTCAAAGCTGTAGCCAAAATGGAGCTCAACTAATAATCACCATAAAATCGTAAATATATCGATTTATCAAACTTCAAAGCACTTGCGCTTGTGAAAGTCGCATTAATCTCCGGTAACAAGGCTGTGTCCATTGATCAGGTAAGTGGCCGTGCCGCGGCCTTTGCCGCGCGCCCGCCGCCGACACCGGCCCGTTACGGTCATTAGCGCGTGCTGTTGGCGGTGCGGTGGCGCCGTTACCCGCGTCCGCTCTCCATTAGGTCGGCTCCTATTTTAATCACGCGGTGACGATAATGGCCTCGGCGGTCAGCCGCCGGGCGCCCACCTCTGTCAGAGATCCGACGGGAGGTCACATGACGCAGCGCAGTCGGCCGGATATTTAGTCCGCTACGCCCGACAATGGGGACGTGGGCTGGGCTGGGCTGGGGGTCAATACCAGCAGCTCGGGAATGGCGGTGGCCGAGTGGTATGTGTGTGTGGGGGAGGGGGAGGGGATGCGAGGGATATCGGAAACACATCCGCTTGGGATGAGACTGAGAAGGATGTTATCGGCGAATAGTCCTAGCTCAGCTGTCGTATATCGCGAAGAGAAATCGTGAAGAGAAAACATCGTGAAGAGAAAATGGTATTCATTTTTAAAGATGTGTGAATCCATTTGATCGAAATCCATTCACAGAAGTATTCAATATAGCTTCTTACGGTGGGGAGACGTTCGGTTAAGAAGAAAACATGGGTCATTGTAAGATCAAAGTCTGTTCTCAAACTCTAGTATGGCATCGTGAAAACGATCTCACTTAACGGGTATTATTGATCAGAACCCATTCGTGACCTCTTAAGTCAATCGGTGTACAAGACCACGCAGTTTCCTCTTGATCACGTCAACGCGAATGGTTTCTTGTATATGCATTAATATGCATTTGCACGCGCTTTTACAAGCTGACAAAGATGGTGTGATGTGCTAGCATTCGCGCACGGTACTTAAAAACAGTATTCACTTAGTCATAGCTGTAAAGTATTCCCCGATTAGCAAGAAAACGTTTGACGAAATGCTACGTTTCTCATAAAGAACAACAGCCGTTTTCAAAAGTGCGTTTGAATTGCTCTCTACCGAATTTATACTAGCGCAATGAGATTTGCCTTACCATCAGATAGAGAGCCTTCATTCAGTAATACAACAACCAGCCATGTTTGATTGATGTGCTAACGGGATTAGAAATCAAGCATGACGTCAAATGATAACTATGCTATGGCTTTACTGCTTTACAATGTCAATCTGCACAATATTGCATACAATCGCAACCCAGTCGGCAATACACATTATTGCAGGTACAATCCTCACTGCAATGTATGATAGAGCAATCTGTTTTCAAGACCACATGTCAAGTGGTTTCCCGATTTCAGTCGATAATGTCAGTGTGAGAATCGAAAAGCAACTAAAAACAACTGTAGACAGCTGAGGCTGATAAAATACTTAGGCCTGTTACGCAACCAGCCTCTCGTCTGTCAATAACTCGGAGGACGATAAACATGTTATCTTTTGTCACAGCACAGGAGCTAGGTCCGTCGATTACTCGGAAAACGATACACATCTTATCTATTGTCACAGCATGGGAGTTAAGTTAATCCATACCTTCAAACCAGGACACTTACATTGGTAAAATTGTGAGCTCACGGAGAAATGTCCTAGTTTTTTCTTGCCTTGCTCATATATCATTGTGCATCTACCCCATTTACATGGCCTGAAACCAGCTCGTTCTAGCGACTGTCGACGATTATCTACCGGTGGTCTGGGAAGATAGCTAGTCCGACTTATAGTCGTGTTTACCATAACTGTGTCAAAAATAAACATACCCTCTCCACTATTTTTCTTTCGTAAACATCATCTGGATGTCACAGCGAGTTCGCCTGTCCCTCTGTTATGGATGCTGTTGATCTTAAGCCCGAATTCTCGTGTGCATCGCTGCTTTGGCACTATTTAATATTTGTATTGCTATCTTTCCTAATTTCTCCTCTCACTCTGCGTTTTCCAATCTTTCTCTCCTGTCCTTCCGCTGTTACATTTCAAATGAGTACGTCTGTCCATCCTGATGCCGTATTTGTATTTTCCTACATAACATTTTCGAAAGCCCCCAACAAAAGTGTATGTTGTAACCAAGGCATCCCTGAAGACTCTGTGCCTGATCGACCCTTACCTCTCTGTAGTCTATGACTCGATCATTACCTCTCTGTCGGCTGCATGTCTCGATTGTTACTTCTCTCTAGCATGTGCTTGATCGTTAGCTCTCTGTTGCCTGTTCCTCGATTATTATATCTCTGTAGCCTGTGCCTCTATCGTTACCCCTCTGTGGACTGCATGTTTTGATCGTTACCTCTATGTGGCCTGTTCCTCGATTGTTGCCTCTCTGTAGCCGGCGCCCCTTGATCGTTGCCTATGTGTAGTATGCGCCTCAACCGTTACCTCGCTGTGGTCTGTGCCTCGATAGTTACCTCTCTTAGTCTGTGATTCGCTCGTTACCTCGTTGTAGCCTGCGCCTCGCTCGTTACCTTTCTGTGGCCGGGGCTGTCGTGATCGTTACCTTTCTGTGGCCGGGGCTGTCGTGATCGTTACCTTTCTGTCGCCGGGGCTGTCGTGATCGTTACCTTTCTGTCGCCGGGGCTGTCGTGATCGTTACCTTTCTGTCGCCGGGGCTGTCG
>JARBER010058300.1:0-11963 GCA_030265075.1 Balanus glandula | reverse complement strand
AAAAAGCCGGAGGGGGGGGGGCGTTTTTCGCCCCCCCCCCCAGCCAATGGCGGTTTAACACAGAGATATCGGTTTACGGGTAGCATACAAGTCACCGATATCTCTGACATCGAAGTGATCTGGAATAATGCTCATTGAAATGGATATTACTCTTTACACAAACAAATGACACTGGATGAACATTAGTTACAACTGGACCGAAGGTCACAACTAGCGGTGGCAAAACGTGGAAACGGTCTATAGGCCCAGTCTGGACCCAGTTGGTTTCAGACTGGGTCCCGCCAAATGATACCGGGTAGAGACTGGGTCCAACTTATGTTTCATGTTGTTCTCATGCAAGTAAGAACACTGACAAGCAGGGTTCTTGTGGTGCTGGCCAGACATGTGCCGTGGCCAAAAAACAGGATCCAAGATCCACAACATCCCACGACAAACTGACTTTCTAGGATCCAGGATCCACAGGATTGCATGACAAATATTGTTTCTAGGATCCAAGATCCACAGAAGCCCAGGACAAAATAACCATGGAGGATCCAGGATCCAACAATATCCCATATTTTAGACCCTATGGATCCTGAATAATCTTTGGATTTTGGAACATATTTGAATATCTCCGCATGGAGCTATAACACCATTGATATTGATTGCGGGAGTTTTAAAGTATGAAATAAATGCATGCTTATATTTTAGCACCGCAAACACTAAAATATGGCCAACATTTGTATCACGTCGGAGCAAGCGCCCCGACAAAAGCTACCGTTTTTTTTAAATATTAAAACACAACTAAAATTGTATTCTTTTGTACATAATTGTCCACTTCTGTTTTTTGCTAACATTTTCCACTGTAACACCCAAACAATAGTGTCATTTTCATAAATGACTGCTCCTCTCCCTACCACAGCCAGACTTCTCCCAAACACACACAGCCAGATTCGCCGCCCCGTCCATCGCTCGGCCGGCGCTGAGTAGTTCACCTACCGAGCGGCGTATCGACGAGCACGGCACTGTACAGCTCGGCCGGCGCTGAGTAGTTCACCTACCGAGCGGCGTATCGACGAGCACGGCACTGTACAGCTCGGCCGGCGTGGACGCCACGTGGATGGCCTCCATCTGCTCGAAGCTGCCGAGCGGGTGGCACTTGGGCAGCAGTTCGGAGAGCGGCCGCTGGTGCAGCGTGCCGGTGATCAGCAGGATGATGTTGTCGATCATGTAGCCGTACCTGCCGGCCGCGCAGCTCAGGAGGTCAGACGCCGTCAGCGCCTAGGCAGCGGCACCGCGCCGCCTCGCAGGCAGCCGGCCGCTGGGTGAAATGATGACACGTTACCAGCGGGAAGAGAAAGGCATCTTCGTGAAGTGGAGCTCACAAAACGAGGTGGCGCAATGATTACAAGGTAAAGCAGATTATAAAGGGGTCCAGATTGTTAATGCATATCAAGGTAATGACCAACAGCCAATCGACCAGTTCACCCATTCTACGATGAACGGCTACGCAACTCGGCTCAAACCCCTAGACGCTACATGCAGTCTCAAGAATTAGTACACTGACAGACTAGTGTGTATGATGTGCGTGCAGCTACTGACGTGATGTAGTCGATGAAGGTGGAGAGCGGCTCGACAGAGTGGTTGCGGATGTGCTGGATCTCGAGCACCAGCTTGTCGCGCAGCCGGTCGTCGATGGTGGTGACCGAGAGCGGACCGGCCTCGTTGGCCAGGAAGTGGCCGTAATCGGTCGACTGCAGGTGCAGCTTCAGGTCTGCCAGGGCACGGAGCAGGTCAGGTCAGGTCAGGGCAGGGCAGGGCAGGGCAGGGCAGGTCAGGTCAGGTCAGGTCAGGTCAGGTCAGGTCAGGTCAGGTCAGGGCAGGGCAGTCCTGGACTCCTGGTGAGTCACATCAGACAGAAGGACTTGATTTATAAGTGAGCTAGGACAAAAGTATTACAAAAAAGACAAAAGTATTACAAAAAAGTTACGGATACATTAGTGAATATACGTATGATAAGCTTAACCGAACATATTGGTTTTAAGTATGTTGTACTGTGGTCACGTACAAAGCATGAACATACCATGTAACATAGCATGAACAGCACAGCATACATTATATCTTCCCTGAAAACTGTAGGTATTGAACTTACTAGTAGGTGTTGTACACATCACAGAACAAAAGTATACGTATGTAACATATTGCAGTTAAATACAGCTGCTGAGCAACAGGCAAGACACGTCACACACAACACACCAGTGTCCCAAAATTCCATTTTTCCTTGGGTGTTAGAGTGGAAAATTTGAGCCCAAAAAGACCATGAGAGTGGAAAATTATGTACAGAATGGTGCAATACTTTTTTGTTTTCAAAATGAATATCAGAAGTTTTCATTAAAATAAAGCTTTTTTGTTAGCATCTAGGTATAATAACCAAATCAATATCACAATTTATGGTTTGGGAGTGGAAAATTCGCTACTGAAATGGGGAGTGAGAGTGGAAAATTATTCACATTTGGGTGTCATTTCTCACCAAAATGGACAAATTTTGGGACACTGCAAAGATGACAACCTGCATTGCGATCCGCCGAAGCGGATTCACATAGCGTCATGTGTTCTTGAAGAAAACACACCAATAGCCATTCTCTGCATGACTATCACCAGCCATCCTCAGACCTTGGGCACCGCCAGGTAGCCCTACCTGTTGTTCTGGATGTGGTTCTCCATCTGAAGGACGTGCTGAAGTCGCTCCAGGATCACCATCACCGTCTTCTGGACGGTAGCGTAGCAGTCCTTCGGCGAGTTCTTCATCATCTCCATGAGAGCTTCATAGGCGGAGCTCCGCAGGTTGCTCTGCAGGGACAGACTAGTCAGCCGAGGCCCGAGTTCACGGAAACACAACACAGTGCGCACGGCGTGGGGACGCGGGGTACCTACAACAATAGCTCGTCATGCCGTCTGGGATTACACGGGACAGAGTAGCATGCTATCCACCCATGACCTTAACCCGCTGATCTTAAGCCTTAGTCCGTCGCCGGGAAACCATTCTCTCAGGAACACCACCTACAGCCATTCGCTGCGACTTCCCCCAGCCGAGAGCGTCACACAACCCTGCCACAGAACTCAGGCCGAATCATCAGCGTTCCCCCCCACAGCAGCCGCCTCAGCAGTTCCTTCGCGTGCGGTCCGCGCCTCACCTGGTTGCCGTCGGCCCGGCCCGTCGTCTCCAGGAGCCGCTCCACCAGCGCCTCGAAGTACTTGGACAGCAGGTAGGTCTCGGGGTCGAGCGCGTCGTCGTCACCGAGGCTCTGCGCCGACTCGTAGGCGCGCTCCGACAGCGCCGAGATGGCCCAGCAGACGTTGGTGGCCACGCGCGGCTCGGCCGTCAGGCCCGTCACGAGCGCCTCGAGCAGCGGCGGCAGGTGCGCCTCGTTCAGCGTGGCGTCCGGGATCAGCTCGCAGACGCGGCCGATCGTCCACGCCGCCGTGTCCTGGCCACGCAGACACACAGACACGTCAAGTTTGGGCGATTTTATGGTCTTAAGGATCAAAATAATTGTGTTCGTTTTTGTTTACAAATGAACTTTCTCGTTACGTGATCTAAGACATTCTAATTAAGTAAAATTCCATTTTCCTTGCAATGTTTGGCATTTGCACAAAAAACGGCCTTGACGTTCTCACAGTCGACAGAATTACAGTATGCCCATTTAAGATAGTGAGTCGTGTCTAATTGTTTCTTTTTTAGGGTGCTTTAGCCCATTCAGGCTATTACGCGCCCTGTCCATATGAGATAGCTCCCGGGCTTTTCGGTTAACACACATTTGCATATTAACTTTCACGTAAGCCACCAGCAGGCATCAAGCCATCAAGAGAACCCCCAGAATCTGAGACAACAATCCTATCGGAGCATACCGTACCCCCGATCCACAACACACAGCAGCCGGACCAGTCCGACCCGGCCCTGTCACTGCACCCTCCACACGGGCGTATAGCACACATCATCCGGACCAGTCTAACCCGGCCCTGTCACTGCGCCCTCCACACAGTGACAGGGCCGGGTTAGGCCGGTCGCCCTCCGTACCTTGACGGCGACCACGGGGTCCTTCATAAGCTGCAGCAGGATGGGCAACACCTGCTCCACCAGCGGCTTCAGCTTGGCACTGTCCGGGCCCTCCAGTATAGAGCCTGAGATACACACAGAGAGACAGTAAGCGGCAGGTAGTCGCCACCGACCATCCCAATAGCACGGACCTCCTTCACTGGCCACCGACTAGCCGACAAAAGCCGATAATTCGCAGCAGTAGTCAACCGACATGCGAACATATATGTTTGAACACTCTTGACATCTTCTCCCGAAGCAACACATCCACCTTGGCCCCCTCCCATCCTTCACTTTTCCCACTGATAATAACTTGGCTGAACGCCATGTTAACTCTGCTACGTAATATGACGCGCTCATCACCCCACCATCTCACCCCTCCCTGTTGACCCCTGCTGACCCCTCCCAGCTGCCCTACCCTACCACCTGCTGACCCCTCCCAGCTGACCCTATCCTACCACCGTCCTCGCCCCGGCACCACCATACTCACCAAACGCCATGAGGGCAGCGTCGCGGAACTTCCAGTCGGGCGACTTGATGTGCTGTGTGACGAACGGCAGCACGTGCGGCACGATGTCGTCCTCGACGCAGGCGGCCAGCAGCATCAGCGACACGCCGGCAGCCTTGGACGGGTTCCAGTCCTCCTCGTCGTCACAGTCGTCCTGGGAAGGAGAGCAGGAGGAAGCCGTGAATAACGCGTCTCACCCATCAGATCCGTCTTCTCACCTGTCACTCTCACCTGCTGTCACCCCGTCTCACTCATCAGACCTGTCTTCTCACCTGTATGGTGAGCCGCTCCCTCCTGCTGTCCCCCCGTCTCACTCATCAGACCTGTCTTCTCACCTGTGTGGTGAGCCGCTCTCGCCCGCTGCCACCCCGTCTCACTCATCAGACCTGTCTTCTCACCTGTCGCTCCCGCCCGCTGTCACCCCGTCTCACCCATCAGACCCGCCTTCTCACCTGTTTGGTGAGCCGCTCCATCACCACGGGGGTGAGGTACTGCAGCGCGCCCTTGGCGTAGAAGCGGCTCGTCTGTTCGGGGGGCCGGCCGAGGTCGGCCGCCTCCTGCGCCTCGATGTCCAGGTCGACCTCCTCGTCACACACGGACGACCAGAACTCGATACCCTGCAGCGCCACCTCGTCCACGTCCGACTTCATCGCCTCCAGCGTGATCTGAGGGCACGGCCCGGGAAGGCAGGTCAGCGGTCAGCACCGCCACAGCAGACGCACGTGCACGGCAGCTGAGCACTCGTCGTGTACAGTCAGCTGTTTGACACAGAGCGAGGCTAGGTAACGCCAGTTGTCCGGAAACACAATACGCAATATCAGTTAGCAAGTCTAGAAACGGAAGTCCAAGGAGTCCCTGACGCGAAATGAAGTAACCAAGAAGACCATTTGAGTTCAGCGCTGATCAGTTTTTAAGCTACCCTTGGAGACCGACTCTCCGGAGCTTCATAATGGCGTGGAACAAGTTAAGTAAACACGTGAAGCAGCCACAACGCAAAATAAAAAATACAAATACAAAATTAGAATCTTGCACGACATAAAATTGTTGCATTTATTGAGCAATTGCGCAGATAATTGCATTCAATTAAAAAACAGACAACTTGGAGGTGGAACATCTCATCTTTATAACCCCCAAAGTGAGCTCCAGCATCACACACTACCAATGCAGCCAGTAACCAGTACTGTAGTGTTCTGTACTGGCAAGCCCCACCCAGCGGGTCCTAACGTCATCCCGTCGCGCAGGGGCACTCACCGCGAACAGCGCGGGGCCCATGTAGGTCTCCATGTACTGGTAGTAGTGGGTCATGATTTTGACCAGACACTGAAGAGCGGCGACCCGAATCTGAGTGTCGGATGACTGGGTGGCCTCGCAGGTCACCTCCATGATGTAGTGACGTTCAGCCTGAGTGCAGGAGGGTACACGTACATGAAGTAGTGACGTTCAGGCTACACAGATAAAGGCACGCCACCAGTTACCGGCGGTGGGGCTCATAGACTGGGGTCAGGATGAGGCGGAGAAGAGGGACGGACAAAGACAGATGGCGAATCGGATTTGCAACAGAATGGCAAATCAAGATCACCAACAGAAAGGAACAGCCAGTCAGCGTTTCTGGTACTTCTGCATCCAATGGGTCAGCTACACTGAAATTAATTAGTGCGTACAAAGATAAAAAACTATATGTTGATAAAATATGTTAATACAAATAATGAGCTTATAACAAATGAAATATGCATTCACTACTAGCTTCATTATAAAAGACAAGTCTGTGCAGTGTGCATCATATGATCATATCTACTTTGCATCATGCATGTCAGAAGAAAAACATAACTAAAACATATAGAACGAAGCCTCTGTTCAACTTCATGTCACACTAAGTGTCGTGTCGCTTCGTGTCGCTATTCACACAGCCAACACCACCCGCCTAGACGGCTGGCCGCGTCAGCACGTACGTCCTTCTCGAAGTTGGACTTTGTGAACTCGAGCGAGTTGAGCAGGGCGTTGGTGGCGGCCAGGCGGACGTGAGTGTTGGGCTCGTCACGCTTCATGCCGTGGATGATGGCCGTCAGAATCTCGTTACTGCGCGACTCCAGCACTTCCGGGTCGATGTCCTGCGCATGGGGGGAGGGGGGAGGGGGGAGGGGCATCATGTATCATCTGGAGCACACTGACGCGACTGAATACACGCTTTGCCAGCATGTCACGTCATGTTAACACTGAACAGTCAAGTCATGTAATTATACGCCAGATATTACGTAACATTATGACTTAAGTCACTGATTCGAGACCGACGGCGATGAGGTGACAAAACCAGCAGGTCGGGCAACTTGATATTTTTCAAACACTGTCATCAAACAGCATCAAATAGGTATTATGAGTTCGACATACTAAAAAACTGCCTGCTGCCTCATCACTATCAGCACCTGTCAGCATACCTAGGCAGGCAGTAGTCCCGCATCAGCACCAGCCAGAATAGTACCACTGCTCCAACATGGCACCAGCACTCGCATGGCACCAGCAACTAGCCACACATAACTCGTCACTAGACACACATAACCCAGCAACTAGCCACACATAACCCAGCAACTAGCCACTCATAACTCATCAACTAGCCACACATAACTCGTCCTCTAGCCACCCATAGCGGGCCGTCTCACCTGGCAGATGTAGCCGATGGCCTCCAGCGAGGCCTCCTTGACAATCTCGGTGGAGCCCGGTCCGATGACGTTGTTGACCAGCACGGTGACCAGGTCGGTCCACTGGCCCTGCGGCAGCTCCACGATGGCGATGTAGGCCACACACTGCGCCGCCGAGCTCGGCCGGTTGTTCTCTGTGCCCAGCGCCGCCAGGATCTGCAACGATACGCCGCAGACAAACCGTCAATGGGAGTGGACGGATCGGTGAAACGGCTATCACCTTAATTGAGGACAGATTCAAGAGCTATGAGTTGCAATCGGTCTTAATTCTTTAAATGTGAATTATATACACAAGCGACTTACAATGACAACTGATACAAAGACAAGTGACATCAATATCTGCCTTGCAAGACAAGACACGTTTTCGATCAACTTATCTCTCCATCAAGCATTACGATTTATTATAAGTGATTTCCTCCATCCATGGAATCAGAGCAACTACACTATATACCGCCTTGACCCACGGCCAGTGGCCACCTCCCTCACCACATCCGTTAACCCCACTGCACAAAAACCGGCTACCCTCACACCCCCCTGTCAGCCCCACTGCACCGGAGCCCGGAGCCGGCCAGCGGACCCGGCGGCACCTAGTCTACCCGCCGCAGCAGCTCACATTGCGCTTCACGTGCTCCTTGACGTCCTGCGCGAAGTCGAGCCAGCGCTGCTGGTGCACGGCGCGCACGGTCGTGTCCTTGGAGGTGAGCGTGTTCTTGAGCTGCAGGCCGGCGGCCATGCGCGCCACGGGACTGTTGGCGCCATGGTACAGGATGTCGGAGAGCGCCTTCACGTACTCGGGCTGCGGGCACGCGACAGTGTCGGGTCAGATCAGCATACACTGACGCTCTGTTATCAGCAGACAAAGTATCAGTCATCGCAACATTGGCTTGGTAAAATGTTGCAGTGGATATGATACTACCTAGTATCCAGTGGTTATGAATCTTAAATTATTTGGATGTGTCTTTACTGTCTCGCTTCATTAATGTATGAAGAATAACTGAAGCATCCTATAATATATTTGATTGATAGGAGTGCATGGATTCATTTCGTAATAAAATCGACTGTATATGGGTGGGAAATGGTGCTCATATGTCAACCAATGTCCACTCTCGCTATTTTAGGAGTGTATTTTCTCCTCTAAATTATGCATTATTATTGATTGACACAAATTACTTAAAAACAGATAATTTTAATGAGAGCTACTGTTTTTTTTATTAAAAAATAAATGTACCATTTGGTGCATATTTTTTCCACTCTTGTGTTCTACTGACATAAGTCATCTTCGACACCTAATACAAAATATCATATTGAGATACAGCATGATTCGATTGAGGATGCAATGGTTTATACTTACAAAGTTTTGTGATGCTGCTTGCTCCAAATACTGTTGTGCCTGTTCCAGTTCCGCCTTGTCTGGAAAAGTGTCAATGTTGTCTGTTTTAGTGAAAATGGCCATGCAAGAGAAGTAGAAGCCAAAAGTGCGCTTTCCAAAACACAATTCAGGTGAATACACTGTACTAAAACTCACCATTAAAATTGTTGTGATTGACAAACTGTCAACTGACAACCATATGTGCAAATGTCGCATATAAAATGTATGAAAATTGAGCCGGTAATTTACCGGAATAGCAGACTAGTAAAAGCAAACTAAAAATGGCCATAAAGGAAAAAGATATCTACTTGGAAGTATCCCGTCAGAAGTAAAACATCTCCAAACAAAACATAAAACATCTCCATCCTGAAAACCCTGATGACTATTTAACCAGATTAGATATTGACAAGTGCCTAGTTAGTGGGGTACTTGTTCTTTAACACCAACAAACTCTTACATTTTTCAAAAGCACCTAGTTGAACCAAAACATGCTATTATAATGGTAATATATGTAGAACTACAAGGTAGAACCATCTAATATAAGTAATGTTGAATGGCACGGACTATAATTCACTACAGTAATGTTAAATGGAGAAATGACTGATACAGGTAAAACTTTAGGATGCTTACAAAATAATGAATCAGATTACAATCATGCTAAACAAGGTCTTTCACTTAACACGCGCCCTGGACGCCGATTTCATGCGGATTCCATCTCTCCTCCTTCCATCGCGTTTATCTTTTCAAAGCGCGTTGAATGGTATACTTTTAGAAAATTGTAGGTCAACTTCAAAATTTGACCCCATGACAATAATAAGCAACATCAAAAATGTCGCTTCAAAATACAACCTTAAGTGATGAAATTATGAATCATACGAGAGCCTCATGTAAAACATATATTGTTTAAATCGATGGAGTCACAAATCATGCTGCCATCACAGAAAATATTGACGAATCAACTCTTTCATATGACAGTTAATATATTTTTTTCTGGTTGGGAAATATTTTTAACATATTTAGTCCGAATGTTTTGATGGGATGGAGTTCCGAGATCAGGATCCACGCTAAGCTAAGCTTGTTGCACAGGTCCTGACCCCACCAACCGATCGCGCAATTCCAGTCACCGGCAGAATTTTAGACGAAAGCTTAACATCCCCTGACGACTGAGGACGATCCGCCCGGCTCGCTGGCTTCACCTGACCTTGATTCAAGTCATATTCAAGTTTTTCATTCTGATTGAAAGAATTAAAACATATTCTGATCAATTCACAACTAAATCACCATTGAAACAAAATTGAGCAATCTTAACATTTGATCATCCTTGATACTATGCAGGCTTCAATTTGATCACAGTTCATAAATCACAAGGAGTGGAGGGAATCAATTGTTTAATTCAATGTTTTTTGATTCAATGATACCAACTTATTTAATTAGAGTTAAATCAGTAGACAGCCAGCCTGCCAGAATCATTCCCATATCAACAAAGGTATATGTGTTAATGCATGCAGATACACATACACAATAAGGATCACCCTTGACCCAGTCTGCAAAATGTGGCAACAATAAGGTTTTGATGAGATCTCATCAGGGCAGGCAACATGGTTGGCACAAACAAAAGCATTGATAATGCTTTTGGAAAATATTAAGTAGCTTTATAAAGTATGGGACAGCAGAAAGCCTATGCACTAAACAGGGCAATTCAACATTAGTGTTAACACCACACCACACAAGTGTCAGAACAGTTTTTGTGCGATCTAAGTTCGTGAAACAAATTTCCGCCAGAGGCGCAACAAATTTCAGATGAGTATATATGTTGTTGACGCCTGCAGCACTATGGCTGACAACCCCAAAGAAAGAACTATCAGAAAATCGCGCTTTGAAGTGCTGGCGTGACTCAATCTTAAAATAACCTATGCAATGAGACAAGCTCTCCAGTTTGCTACCCCAGACATCGCAGGATGTGAGCAAAAGCCCCTGGCAGCAAAATGTTATGGGTAGTCATTGGCAATTTGATTTATAATGTTTGTAAACAGAAATTATATATAATAATTTTGCCTATCCAGAGCCCTGTTCAAGTTGTCTGCAGTCGCCGCGGCTCTCGCGGCCAAAAAAGCGGAGCTAATTTCAAACAGCTTGAACATTTTTGCTGCCACTAATGGCGGCCGATAGATGGCGCGAGTAACGGTTGCAATGATATGTGCTATTTTATGGAATTGCCATGGATGTTTTCCAAATTATCTTTAATACACAAACATATATGAGTCAATATCAGTCATTTTCGGTCTAGTAACTGCCAGGAACTGCAAAACCAACTAAACAATGCGTAGCTTTGTCGAAACCGCGCCATTTATGTCGAAGTTTTCTTGCAGTCACTCCAGAGGGACCGCAAGAGCCGCAGAAAGTATGATGTCACACCTCCGTAACTGGTTCTCTGTGATTAAATGACGATTTAGCTCCGCCCTCCTGGCCGTGGGAGCCGCAGCGGCCGCAGCGTGTTGAACAGCACTCAGATATTCTTATCCTGGCATTTTTATGATTATCAACTAATTGCACCAGCACATAAAACAAATTACATAAGTTTTCATGGAAGAAACTTTCCAGTTACGAAAAATTGAGAAACAGACAATTTGTCTGGCACTGCATCCCAATTACCAAAGTAGACAATGCATTGCATGGAAATGGCCTGCATGTGCTGCCCCAAATATATTGCTGATGTTCCAGTCACACCTTACAGACTGGCAAATAAGATGATATGGGAGTAATTGTAATAACCATCAATCCTAACCTAACAGCAATTACAGCTGCATGGACCCATGCTTAGGTTTGGAGCTAGCAGTGCAAGCAAAGCTTAACTTGGGTCCCAGTGACTGTTACTGCTGCAGAGGCTAGGCAATGCTTAATTGTAACAACATTGTTCACCAGTCATAGCATGTCATTAAAGACACTGTCCAGCCTTTTAAAAAATTACTGAATCAAACTTAATTTGATGGCAAAATGTCAGAAAATGTTAGCTGAGGATGTTTGTGAGCTTTTTCCAAAAAATTATTGATCTTAAAGATGTTAAACTTTTAGTTTTAAGTGGAAACTTGGGTTAGTGACACATAAAGACAAGTGCAACAGATGAATATAAGTGCTGCCAAACTATAGGCTGACAAAACATCACACAAATACTGGTGAAAAAGTACACCACAATTTTAAACTGCAAATGTTAAGGTGGGGCAGTCCCTTTAAGGCCTCCCATCAGTATTGGAGTTTTCATTTCAGGACCTGGTCCCAGAGAGTAAAATAATCTGCAGGTGGAGAGCAAATTTCTGACAT
>JARBER010058189.1:0-11964 GCA_030265075.1 Balanus glandula | reverse complement strand
GCTCCCTTGCGACGCCGCTCAGTGTCGCAGCGGACTGTCTCTCTCGGTTCCAATGGGACGCCGCTCAGTGTCGCAGCGGACTGTCTCACTCGGCTCCAATGGGACGCCGCTCAGTGTCCCAGCGGACGTTGACTCGCGTTCTGCTGCCGGCCGCGGCACCGCCGCTTTGTCCCTGCGCTAATGTGGCCGTCATTTGGCGCGCGGCAAACGAGACGCAGCACAGTGCGCGACAAAAGCCGCCGTCGGCCGGCTTAACTTATACGTCCAATAAAGGAGGTAAATGGTGCGCTCCGTGTCCTCCCGCGGGCTGTGTGTACGGGGAGCAAAAGACGCCGACGAACAGATGGCTCCGACTCAGCAGTCCCTTGATGTGCCTGAGCGGAATACTTGGCTTAGTACCCTGTATTGGAGAGGACGATATGCACTAATTTCGCTGTTAAGATGATGGCTGCGAATGTGTTACTCTTGTGTGTGTGCCAGCTTTTTTTCTGCGATCGAACACCGCCACTTGGCACGATCTGGTATTCTCCGAGGATTTTTGTTGTTGACAAACTGCGGCGCATTCGGTCGTTCGGGATCCCCTAATTATGCAAATTTGAGCGCCATTCGGTTTTATAGTTTCCACTGTATCGGGCAGATCCCACGTCTTCCCCAGCTCTCCGGATGCATTTATCAGCAGGCGCAGTGAATAGAAATAAGAGGAAGAAAATATGAAAAGGTTTGGAGATCGGCTATTCACAATAGGCGTCACGTAAAGGGTATAAGTTGTTGACCTGAAATGTTGTGCTGAGTCTGTTAGCACCAGAAACAGCCCAATTATAAGAAATGTGCTTGTTGGGCCAGCCAATCTTACCATTATAATTGGTGTGTTTGTTTACGAGCGAGCGCGCGGCTTGCGTCCGTCTTTTCGTGGTACAAATGTAGGAGAAAATTATTAATATGAGCTAACCTGATCCGTCGCCCGTCTTGAGCTAACCCGATCCGTGGCGACGCTTTTGAGGAGCTCATATCTCTGCCACCACACGCTCGATCGACAAGCGGGCTTTTTTGTCGATTAGTTCATCTACCCTTCAATGTTGGAGACCAGTTCCTACTCGTATGAATGACTACCATTGCGCGTGGCGCGTGGAGCGTGCCGAATGAAGTGCTCTTTCAAGTGCTAAGTGCTCTTTCACAAAAACTCCGCAACGGCTGAGTCGATGGTGTTCAAAGGCAAATTGTTTGTGTGGTTAGGAACCTCTACCTGCTAGATATAATTGAAACTTATCTTGCATTTATTTAGTATTCGCTCGTTAATCGAGCGTCTTGCTACTTTCTAAAAAATACACTTCGCTGTTAAAACAAGTTTATGTCCTTACACAAACAATTGCACCGTTTAATTTTCCCTTGAAATGCGCGATAGTCCTTGTAAAAATGTTGTTGCACAGTAGTTTCAAGAATGTTTAAAATGTTTTGATTTCTTATTTGTTTATTACAAAATACTTTGAAATAC
Source organism: Balanus glandula (assembly GCA_030265075.1). Classification (NCBI taxonomy): domain Eukaryota; kingdom Metazoa; phylum Arthropoda; class Thecostraca; order Balanomorpha; family Balanidae; genus Balanus; species Balanus glandula. Next base: position 10,472 of record JARBER010058189.1, on the reverse strand, counting down.
TTTGGTTGGGCTATAGTTGTTTGTTCACTAAACAGCATTCCCTACACCGATAAATTGGCTGAACTATGAATTCAAGATCAAGGCTCCTTAAAAAACAGTATCTTTTCCGTTATGTTATGTATATAAAAGAAGAAATGAAAAATTCACTCATGCGCGTAAATAAAAGCCGCGTCGTCGCTGAAAGCTGCATTCATTTTTGATAAAAGAGCGCCCTTTTCGCTGGTCGGTCAGCCTATGTAGTGTATCCCCCTCCCAGGCAGCGTGACGTCACCGGCAGGGTGGCACCCGACCATCGATTCCGCCGCCGCCGCGTCGTCCGCGCCGAGCCGGCTCGTCGGTGACGGCGATGTCGCTACGTCGACAACGACGATGTGTCGCCGGCTCAGTCGCTGGCCAGCAATTGATTCGTCGGCTCGGCGTGGGACGCCGATCGGCGGCTTTGGTTGCTATGACAACAGCGGCTTGGGATGGCACGCTCTCACAAACAAGTTGAAACCTCTTCTCGGGAAAGCAATGTTTCCTGCAGAGGTGATTTCTTGGTGTTTTCTAGCGAATTGGTGGAATTGACAAGGTTGGTTGGATAATAAATGGCATGTGAGCAAATCCGTTGGTCTATATTGTTACGCCTCGGAACAATATGCACTGGCATTAACAGATGGCACACAGATGGAGAAAAGTGTGTTATATACAGGCCCTAATAGATGGGCAGAAGACGTGCACTATGATCTGTGTACGGTCACTGTACAATTTACATAGATAACATGAGGCCTTTCAACCAATGTGCAGGTAATAAATTGTTTAATAAACGAGATCTCAGTGAGCAAATGTTGAGCGGGAAAGGAATATGCCAGTGCAACAGACAACTTATTTTATTTTTAGAACAGTGGTTTTATCACGGAGAAACATGTATTTGTCAGTAGTCTCACTTAATTTTATGTGCTAATTTTGCATCCCATCCCTCCCCATCGTGGACTGGGGCTTTAACCCATTGAGTTCCCTCAGCATATACTAGTTTTACATACTAACCAAGATTGGCTTACTCGTTTTATTTAGCTGTGTAACTCAGGTACCATAATAGCTAAATCGCTTGCAGACATATAATATCTGTATGTATAATATACAGATATCACACTGTATTCAGACCAGTGGCGAAACTTTGCACTCTTATATGCGTGCACTTACAGCCCCAAAGTTAAATATTGCACCCTCAATGTTCATTAGCACGCGCCCTGGAGGGCCTCTGAAAACTACACGCCCTGGAGGGGGGCGGATTTTTCCCCCATCCAACTCGAAAACTACTCTACCTAGCAGCAAACAGAAAGCGGCGATAGAAAGCTTGCTACAAGGTCTTTCAAAAGTATGTCAGTAATTGTTTAGGTCAGGTTAATATTGAGGTCACCTGAGGTCAAAACATGTATAATTTTCCGTTTTTGACACTGTTCAATAGATTCACATATAGCTCAAAAACTATATGAGGTAGTAAACAACAGTAAAAACCAATCGACAGCGGAAATAAGCTAACCGCATTAATTTTTCAGATTTAATCTCAGATCAATAGCTTAGGCTCCAGAGGTAAAAAAGTTGACATTGTTTTTTTAGTGAAAACGTTTTTTACTCATAACTTTGTATTCAATACAAACAACGCAATATAGTTACATCATCGTGTTTGTCTTGTAAAGAAAGTCAAACATCAGATACGTGTTCCTCGTTGTTTAATTGAAATTATTCAATAATTGTTTTTAAATCGGATGTAGTCACTGCATAATTCCAGACCACGTCACGAACTTCATGGACATCCGATTAGTCAATGGGAGGGCCGAACGCCTGAGGAAAAAATGGATGAGCTGAAAACAATTTCAACAATAAATCTTTCAAGCGCAATTTTTATTTGGCATTTTTTCAAATGCAAAAAGACAACAATCCAAAAAGAAAAAATGAAAAAGTTAAATGCCAAAAAAAAAATCGAACGGACAAAAAAAAAGTCAAACGGAAAAAAGGCTAAAAAGAAAAATATCCAAAATTCAAATCCAAAAAGTCTTACAAGCTCAAATCAAAATCAGATTAAAGTCAAATCTAACAAACTAAAATGGCTAAAAATCAAACAGCAAAAATCCAATGATAAAAAGTAAAAAAACTGCTGAAGCCATTTGTCTATAAATGTGTACTTTTCGTCTATTTCACTTTTTGCTTTTCGACTTTTGCCATTTGACTTTTTCCGATTGACTCTTTACTCTTTGGGCTTTTTGCATTTAACGCTTAGCCTATTTGGCCTTTCCCGTTTTGACATTTTGCTTTTCCACATTTGACTTTTTGCTGTTTGAATTTTTGCATGTAACTTTTTGTCTGGCATTTTGCCGTCTCGACTTTACATTTAACTTTTAATCTATTTGACTTCTTGTCCTTTTAGTTTTTGTCATTTACATTTGTACCGGTTACCGTTAGAATAACTGTACCTATTATAACATTGTGTGCACTAGTCCGGTTACTGCATGAACAGTGAACACCACACCATTGTTCCTCTAAGCAACAAGCCCAGCAGCAATATGTGCACTAGAATGCATAAAACTTTCGTTTAGCCGGCTAGACAGCAGATTGTGTAGCTCGTACCCTACCTTTTTCAGCAGAATTATGCTCCTGCAATCTGCATAGACAGCTATGCATAGTTTCCGTCCGGCAGATCGATGCGACGAAGCACGCAAGGTGATTCTAGCTGGTAACGGTCGCCGTTTCAGCTGCGACCGTCTATCCAGCGGGCGGCGCCCCAGTTATTGTAACAGTACAGACTGCACAGTAGGAAACAGGGAGCTTTAGTTTTACCGAGCAACGGCACGCGTTCAGAATGCGAGGCCACTTGGTACGTTGCTTTATTAGTTGCTAGCTGCACGGCACGTGCTACTGTGCCTATTGAGCAGCGCCGTACTGTAAACAGACTCGATTTTGGCATGCATAGTTAAAACGCAGTGACCGGGAATGTGGAAGATATGAAGGTGTTTTTCTGGAATAGAGTTGAACTGTAAATAACTTTTAAAACAAGATAAAGCAGATAGCAATGTAACATCTAGTCATGTTTCAGTGTGACTTACAACAGCAGCTCATGAACTAAACAAAATTAGTTAAAAAAAGTGTATAGGGTTTTTTCGCCTAGCGCAATTTCGGCCTCTTGCGCAGGCTTTTCCCCTTTGCAGTAGGTTCTGTTTTTTGCTTTGTTATTAAGGATTTTTCCCCACCTAATGACCCTCCACAAGGTCGCGCCGGAGTACCTGAGCCAGAGGAGTCAAGCCGCTGTTGCAATGATGGCGCTCTGGCTCCCAAATCACACTAACACCTTTCCCACGTGTATTTCTTCAAGTGTGTGCATGCTGTGTATGTGAATATATATTGAATATATGTCAGTGTGCGTTTAAGTTAGGCTTTACCTGAACTAAACCTCTAACGTAAGATAAGATAATAGCTTTTGACTTGAACGAAACATCAAAATTAAATTCGGCCCTTTGCTCCCTTTGATTTCATTTGGGGTCACATACACCAATTAACATAACTTTTTTTTCTGTCAAATTTCGGCCAGAGATAACTTCCCCACCCCTGACATAGCCCTTCCGGCTTAAGAAGGGAGATAAAAAAATTGACGAGGCTAACAGATTCCTGTAAGTGTTACTTCTCTATCTTCATTATGTCGCATGTTATTGACATACAAGTGATGGTGACCTCGGGTGTCATCGGATGACTTCGAAAGGTCCTGTAGGGATAACTGACCAAAAGTTGCACTTGAATCATCTGTAATACCCTATTAGCCGTTTTCACGATGGATTTTTGCGTGCTGAGAACTACCTTACTGATAAGTATCTTACTGAGCTTTTAGTCCCCTCCCTGAGTCTTAGCAAATAAGCTTAAGGAATAACTTTTATAGGCAATTTTGGGCCAGACATGCTCCTTGTAGTTTTGTAATGCGCTGGCAAGACAAATACATTTTTTCTTTATTAATGTAAGGTTTCGTTGTAATAAGCATGAAAAGGATTGAAAAGTTAGTTGTGATGCCATATTTCCATCTATAACAATCATCTATACTAAAACTTGCGCAGATACGCAATCTCAGTCTGCGCAGATATTCAGTTTCTATAGTGCAAATTGGGTATAAGTTCAGAGATGGCGCCGTCTGGTGGTGCCCTCTATCTGGTTTGCTCTCTGTATAAATTCAGAGATGGTACCGTCTGGTGGTGCCCTCTGTCTGGTTTGCTCTCTATCTGTTGGCGCCCTCTACTCTACATCACAATTAGCCGACGAAACGCTGAGTCACAACGGACGATTGTATCCAAAATGGCCACAGCCATGAAGTTGCCAGATATAGTATGAAATCGAACAATTGATTAAATGAATATTTTCTTTGGGTATGTGCTATATTGTACTCTTTTGTTAAACATACAATATAAGGTTTCCTAAATAATGAATAGTAGTATTTATCTCGCCTAAATCATTTTTTTAAGGTATAATATACTAAAACAATCATACTATAATATCAACAAAGTACTTATCAGTAAGGTTGTTCTGAGCCACGTAAAAATTCATTGTGAAAACGGCTATTATAACATTATCTAGAAGAAATTGGTCTGACATCCTCGAAAAACGAATTCCTTTGAATATTCCTCAATTTACTATAATGGGGAGGACACAACATTTACCTTACTTCAGGTCACCAATGTCCAAATTTCAAGGTAAGCATTTGTAGACACTGATGGTTGAACGCTATCCTGACAGTTTCATATTGAACCCTAAAGATATATATGACCACGGCATGTCAAACTTTAAAAAACGTGTCGTGAGCTCCGGTCATTAAGATGACCTAAAGACGTGACCTTGAAAGTTGGAGATCAAAATTTAAAACCTTGTGTAAAACTGTGAAATGACCACCTATACAATAGTGTATTACTGAGTTAGTTGTTAGTAATACAGTATTGTAAGATCTTGATATTTAGCCTTTTAATAACGGTTTATCTTTTGGAAAACAGGCTTCAGGTTTTTGCAATTGAAGTTTATCTTTTTAAATCGAAATTTATTTGTTGTCAAATTCGTGTTATTTTTTTATAATTATTGATTCATCTCCTTAAAATATATTTTTATGTCTTTGAATTGCTGTTTTTTTCATTTGGACTTTGTCTTTTTTAATTCTTATTTCATACTCCTGAATTTGGAGTTCTTAATTTGTACTAAAAAGGGGTACACTGAAAAAGAAAATGATTCCTTTTGGGAATATCAGGGGCCTTGGTCTAAAACAACACCCTCTATGTGCCCCAAAAATTCCCTTAATATTCCCATGATATTCATGTCTTATTCTTGTATTATACCATGCAGGGAGCAGAGTATCCGGAGCATGGTATAATACAAAAATAAGACAGGAATATCATGGGAATATTAAGGGAATTCTTGGGGCACATAGAGGGTGTTGTTTTAGACCAAGTTTTGTTTTAATATTCCCAAAAGGAATCATTTTGTTTTTCAGTGACGTCAACGTGTCGGGCAAGTAGATGCAGTGAAAGATAGGGCAGTGTTCAGCAATGTGGATAAACGCAATTAACAAGGGAGATAAAAACGACGTTGATGTGTATTAGGAAAAACGTGAAATACATTCGGCATTTACGATTGTGTTGTGTTCCTTTACACTTGATCGCTGATTGGCGAGAGTTTTGGCTTGGATAATATACATTTTTCATCACTGAGAACTGCACCTCCGTTTTGGAAATTGCGTTAAAAATAGTTTGGTAAAATGTAAAAGCCCGGCGGGCCGAAACCTTTGTCCAATTGACTTAACATTGGATCTCAGCCAGCCAAAAACCTTTTACCACACGCTCGCGCTAATGTTTGAAGCATACCTCGACACATGATAAAATATGTTATCCCACACCAATAACTATCTTCGCCATTGAACAGCGTGCTAAAGGTATTTTTTAATCTACCGTGAGCTAACAAGAAAGTAAATCACCATATGGTGATTATCAGTCTGATATTTCACGGCTGTGAAATCTTCGGATGAAGGCTTAGCCAAGCCAGTGGAAAGATGTGTCAAGGTTCGATTTTTTTAGCGTAGCGGCGCGGGATAAATTTATTACACCACTCGCGAGTATAAATATGCGTTAATCAACTCGGCTTCGCCTCGTTGATTAACAGTATATTTATACTCGCTCGAAGTGTAATACACATTATTCCACCCGTCGTTAGGTTATAACACCCGTCGTTAAGGACTCACGTCAATCTATGACGGTATGTATGACGTCTTACGATGACGTAAAAGACGGGAAATACGAAAATACAGGTGTACGGGAAATACCTTCCTGCCCTTGGGCTGGCAATTTAATGATCTCACCTCGTTATTTGTATCGAAAATACCTCGGACCTACAGGTCCTCGGTACTTTTGATAAAAACAGCTCGGTGAGATCATTAAATTGTCCCAGCCCCGGGCAAGAATATATTATGGCACATTTCGTGATTGCTTACCCAGCGAGGCAGCGACGCAACCGAAGCAACTTTTTTATGCAAGAGTGATATGCCACACAAATTTATCTGAAGGCTCGTTTCTCGCTTGCAACATTCCAGAGCTCGCAGCCATATACATGCACGCATACAGTGAGCTCTGAAAAGTTGTAAGAGTACTGGTCTGTCAGCATTTCCTAGTTTAGCACACATCATATTTACACTATAATATATACAACGCTTAATTCGTCTCATGTCAGCACCATCCCTCATTTCACAGCGTACTATATGACCAAGATATTTGAATTCGTTGACCCATGCAAGCCGGTAACCATTCAACAGAATGCACGGCACACTTGAGCTAATGGGATGCGTGGATGAATAGGGACGTTGCTTATGGAAAGACATGCAAACGTTTTCTTTACATTGAAAACAATATATCGCTCACAAGCGAAAGATTCGCATAAAAGCACAAGCCACTGAAGGCCAGCCCTCGTGGGAGACAAAATTGTGAGGTCCTCTGCATTGGCTATGATATTGACAGCAGTTTGCCCTACATAACATAGTCTTTGATTTTTGAATATCATGCATCAGCTCATCAATGTACACACTAAACAACATTGGCGACAAGCTGCTACCCTGGCGCACACCATTCTGAATAGCGAATGTGGTAGACACGGAATTTGACCCTTTTACAGTCATTTTTGTGTGCTTGATACCACATAAGAAGGAGCTGAAGATAAGAATGAGGTACCGCTCTTTCTCCAAGAACCTCATAGAGTTTAGATTAACACACCCGATCAAATTCCTTACTTGCATCTAGAAATATATGTGATATGTGAGGCCATCATGTGCGTTAGCCATTGCAATGCAGGGTTGTCATGCGCAGCTGACAATGACCTCTCTATGCGGTAAGCGGCGAGCGCTGGCGACATTGGAGGCTTTAAGACCAGTCTCCCTTATTGCATTACACACACATACGCACACATACGCTATTAAAACAAATCCACTGTCAAAATTTTCCAAATCAAAAAGTTACGAGCCCAAAACAATCGCTTCTCAGAACTATTTGCTGTCACCCATTTCATCATCCTAGTACGAAACACCGCCACTGTCCCAGCGTTTCGCACTTCGGCCGGCGCCTCGTTCCATTTGGCCGCTGCTCGAGATCTGAAGGATCGACAGGCGAGCTCCGTGCGGACTCGAGGCATGTGTAACAGCCCCGCTGCGGTACCTCGGGTTTCTCTGAAGGACACATCACCGCGGTACGACATCAGATTTATCACACAGGCTGGTGCATTCTCATCATACAGCAGACGATGAACCATCACCAGGTCACGTTTGGCAACGAGCTCAGCATTTTCGGCCATTTCAACCCACTCAAAACAGGAGTCATACGCTGCTGACGACGGCAACATTTAACGATTCTTGCACTGTGGTAAATAATGTTTTGTATGCGCTTACGTTGTGTTGCGTTGCATCCCACCCAGACCGTCGCACAATACAATATATGCGGAAAAAACAGTGATTCAATGAGAAACTTCTTTACCTCCTCTGGGAGTCGGTATTTAAATTTTGAGAGACCGGACAGCGTTGCGTAGCACCGCTGCGTCATGGTAGACACATGTTTTTCGAATGTAAGATTACTGTCTAAAGCAAACCCCAGGATTTTTGCACAACTAGATGGGTGAAGCGTTGCATTGCCAAAACGCACTTCGAATTTATGTTCAAGCATTCTTTGTCGTGAGGAAATGAGAACAAGATCAGATTTGGAAGGGTTAATTTTAAGAGTGTTTTCAACAAACCATTGCTGCGCTTTGCTCAGCGTCAATTCAATCTCTCGTTGCAGCTCTCCCTGCTGGTTGGGGAGACCGGAGTGTATAAATTGCACGTCGTCAGCGTATAACACCGTCTTGGTGTCACTTAAAAATGATGTCAAGTCATTTGTAAAAAGTAAATATAACACTGGGCCCAGAATTGAGCCTTGGACCACGCCATGAGTGATGGGAACAGTCGTGGAACCTCCACGTACCCTCTGATGACGATCACTCAGCCAGTCCCTGAACCAGTGCCCATCCACTCCGTACCATCCTATCTTGTCCAAGAGTCGGCCATGCTGGACGCTGTCGAAGGCCTTAGACGTGTCAGCTGTTGTGAGACAGCCGACCATGCCTCGATCCATGCAGCTGGTCAGGTGAGTGACAGCGTCCAGCATCGCCGACCCGTGGACCGCCCCGGGCGGAAACCATGCTGCTGGTCACACAACACATTATAAGACACCAAGTACTGCACCAGTACTTGGTGTCGTATATAAATATGCTGAATTTGTGGAAATGGGATGGAAATGGAAGCCCAATTAAAAATGGATATGTAACGGAACGGATTTGGATCTGGCTGAATGGGATGGAATGGAATGGGAGCCGAAAACATGTCCCATGAAGGGCTCTATCTATCAGGACAAGATCGAAGTTGTATCTTTTGCCAGTCCCCTTCTCGTGACATCGTTACGTCATGTTAAATTGCGTGGCAGTGTTGCGACATGTGAGCTTATGCTCATTGAAGCGACAGGCAAACGAGCTATTGTAAGTCTGTGATAATCGAGCGACCGATAACCTTGGAAAAAAGATGCTAGTAGTCGTTGTTGCTTTTTAACAAGAATTGAGGTATTCTCGAATATATAAATATAGCACACTTCCAGTTCTGTGTACCTCTGACGTCACAAGAGGACGTGCACAAACCGGCCTGCCCAGACTGGACAGCCGGCTGGTCCTTCTCCCCGCCTCAGTCCGACTGACACGAGAGGAGGGGACAGGGGGGGGGGGGTGCGCAACTCATCAGCGCCTGTCGCGCATCATTGGGGCCGGATAATTGAGACGGATGCCGGACGGAGCGCAGCCGCGGATGACCGATCGAAGGCAGCTCAAGATCCTAGCCACAGATGCCGGTAAGGTCTATCTGCCGCCTGACCAACCTGCATACTCGGCTTTATGGTGAAACAAGCAAGGGCTTCTTTCGCATGCTTAGCGTTACACTTGGTCGTGGAATACTTATGCGTTACGTTGCATGACATATTTCATGAAATTTTAATGGTCGTTCGGAAGGGTTTTGGCGAAATATTCACCGAGTTCTTCGCATGTGCACCGTATACGTATCATACAAGTTATTAATAATAATTCTTTTTCCAGTAATTATTATGAGTTTTATTTGGTCCACGCAGTTATCTATAAAATGCATCGTGGTTACAAATAACATATTTCCACATACATCGATCATTCAACACCTATCCTAACCAATGACCATGACTATTCGATGGGGCCGCTATCTTTGAAAACACCGCCATGACATGCTCTGGCGATTTTACGTGATTACGCGACATCCCTCGCGAAATTCCTCGTTTCGTGCTCTCCGAACGGCCATTCGCGAAGGATTTCATGAAATGCGCGGAAAAACAGTCTGACTTCTTAAAATATAGACATTTTTGGATGCTCTGTATACAATATGCATACTATCGCAAAATGCTGACTTTCCACCAGAAGTAGGTACATCGGGATGGAAGACCATAGCAAGGCAAAATAGAGCTATTTACAGAACGAAATTCCATGCTAATTTCCTCATACATAAAGCAGAATTTCCACTTCTTTAATGCACGACTTTGCAAACATGCAATTAACGTTCATTCTTTTAAACCTTATTTGTTAACAAATAGATGTGAAAAACTGCCGACGACGGTGAAAGACAACTTTTGAGAAAGCCAGGCAAAGCTTATATCAGGCCTGTAGCTCAAAATTGTCTTGCATGGATTATATTTATTGTACAAGACATCTGCTTGTATGTTATGATTCATATTATAATAATATGTAAATACATTTTAAGTGTTAGCATATCCGCCTCTATTGCGGCCTTGATTAAAGCCTTTGATATGGACCCGGCCCGGCAGTCACCCAGGCAGCCAACCGGTTACCAGGGGAAGTACAAATCCCGGCGGCCGTCGCGGTGGGAGGCTGGTGGG
>JARBER010058078.1:0-11964 GCA_030265075.1 Balanus glandula | reverse complement strand
TGTCTTTTCATGAAATCGAGGGCTGTTAGTGAAAAACAAATGTCATATTCGTGTTCAGTATCATTTACTCCATATTTCTGCAACATTTGAGATACATTGGACAACTTCATAAAGGTGGGATAGTCCCTTTAAGATGATGTTCATCGTTTCGCTTTTATGGATGAGCTTCATTTCATAGCAGGGTTTACCTCAACATTTTTCTTTAATTTCATCTGGTGTCAACGTAAGGGTTTGTGAGACGTTGGAATTGAGAGGTACTCATGGCTTCTGGTCACCTGATCAGGAGAGGCGGTGTCTAGACATGCGTCCCGATTCTTCTCTTCACACCTCACCAGTCTGCGGTAGTGATTACCACCCGTACCCAGTCACAGGCCTGCGCCGCACCTCTGCTCGCCCACCACCGACGAGCCGCACCCTATCCCGGACCACAGCGCGCGGTGCCGCCCCCGCCTCCGTTTAGCACCACAATCACAGCAGTACCACCCGGCCGAGTCAACAGCGCGGCACGTGCTGCCGGTCCCCGTCAGTGACGCACCTCAGACCGGCCAATCTTACCTTAGGTCGGTCCTACCATAGCAAGTACGGCAAGTACGGCACCGTCCTATTTGCCTCGGGCGCCGTTCGTGCGATTATCTGCTAATGCAACTGCGTACCGAGTTTTATAAGCCTTTCATCGTGTATTTGAATTACTAACAGCACATGAGCTCCAAAAACGGGTTGAAACGATGGGATCTTGTATCGTATCACCTCACTCGCAAAGCGAGTGCTAAGGACAATGCTATTCAGAACGAAAGAAAAAATTAACGAAAACATAGCGCTCACTAAACTGAATGACACCGCTGGCACAACTCCAATGGCAGTGGGTAGCCAGAAACGAACCCGTATAGTTCCATGCCGTACCGCAAGTACGACGCCCGAGACAAATAGGACAGCGGGGTGAATGCCGTGAATGCCGTACTTGCGCCTTCCTTGGGTTTGGTAAGATTGGGCCCAGGAAACCCGACAGCAAAGGCGTAGGATCAGGGGGTGTAGTAAGCCATGACCACCTCGTTTTTTGTGAAACTAACATATGTATTTTTTGGTTGAAGGAAAATTTGAGAAGACTAAAAGCAGACCAAGAAAAGAGCTCAGCACTGTAAAGAAGCCTTGCATGGAGGTAAGGAGTTTCTCACAAAGCAAAGTTGAAGTTTTCCTGGTACCTCGCCCTCCATAACGTGGCTGTATCCAGCTGTCAGTCAGGACGGGGCTGTATCCCTGTCAGTCAGGGCCACCGTCTGTGCCTCCTGCCGCATCAATCCAACCCGGCCTCCTGCCGCAGCAATCCACCCCGTCCACCAGCCTTATCAATCCATCCCGGCCACCAGCCTCATCAATCCACCCCGGCCACCAGCCTCATCAATCCAGCCGTCAGCCGACTCAGGAGGGACGTTCATCACTGTGTAGGCCCGCCAGTCCAACGCGCAAATAAACCCTGGCCGTATCGTGACGCAGCACGGCGGGTGTGACACAGACGGCGCAGACGTGACGCGTGACGCGTGCCGGAGTGATGTCAGACGGTGACGCCGTGTCGCTGACGGAGCGGCAGGTGGTGACGCCGTGACGCTGACAGACAGGTGCAGTGACGACTGGACTGCAGACGGCAGAGATACAGGTGACGGCCGAGTATGGGGCCAGGACGGGCTGGAGACGGGGGTGGTTAGGGGTCAGGGACAGTTATAGCCTATGGGACCGGGGACGGAGACGGGGGTGGTTAGGGGTCAGGGACAGTTATAGCCTATGGGACCGGGGACGGAGACGGAGGCGGTTAGGGGTCAGGGACAGTTATGGCCTATGGGACCGGGGACGGAGACGGGGGCGGGGCGATTGTGAGACCGAGGACGTGGACAAGCAGGAGATGTTTTGATTTTAAGTTGCTTCTTTTGCGCCAATCAATCATTAAAAACATCAATCCACTATTTGTTTCGTGGTCTTCCAGTGACCTGCCGCTGACCTACCGGTGACCTGCTGGTGACCTGCCGGTGACCTGACCGGTGATCTGACCGGTGACCTGCCGGTGACCTGTCGGTGACCTGACCGGTTATCTGACCGGTGATCTGACCGGTGATCTGACCGGTGACCTGACCGGTGACCTGGCCGGTGACCTGACCGGTGACCTGACCGGTGACCTGACCGGTGACCTGCCGGTGACCTGCCGGTGACCTGCCAGTGACCTGGCCGGTGTCCTGACCGGTGACCTGACCGGTGACCTGACCGGTGGCCTGGCCGGTGACCTGACCGGTGACCTGCCGGTGACCTCTCCTCCGCCATGAGCCGCGACCCGACTCCGCCAGCCCCGTGCTGACGCCGGGCACGGAACGTAGCGTCTGCGGGTGTGACGTGTCACGGCGGTCGGTACGGCGGTTCACGTCACGTCACGTCACGTCACGTCACGTCACGTCACGTCACGTCACGTCACGTCACGTCACGTCACGGCTGACCCGGGGCCGCGTTACCGCTCCTCTCCCCCGCCATGAGCTGTCTTTCAGAGGCCGGGCGCGGGCCCCTGATCGCGCCTGGTTGGGCTGAGGGCCCGTACCACACATACCGGGAAGGCCGATCAGTGATCAGACCAGCATACAAGTGTCACGTGGCTGAGCAGAAATGTGTGGTCGGAGGCAAGACCTGTGGTTAACTTACAATATTGCGGTATATGGTATTCTCATACCTCTCATTTGGGTTTGCATGTTAAATGTCCTATTCAACCGTGCAGAATAAGAATGCAGAAAAGTTTATTCTGCATTCTTATTCTGCACGCTATAGACACGCTTTCATTCAGCAGATTCATTCATTTAATTTCATTCAGGCTACGGTAAGAGAAATACCTTTCTGAACTTTGTTGGTCCTGACTGCCAGTCTCGGTGTCAAAAAAGATTTGGCACTCGACCTTCGGTCTCGTCTCGATCTTTTTAAACACCTCGACTGACAGTACAAAACAATACTTCACGGACCTGAGACATACATAAGACATGCAAAATATCAAGCACATCATTGAAGCATATGGTATTGTATTTAGGCTTTCACATGGCTATTTATCATTACGGTGATGATGGTATCAGGGTTTCTCCTCTCCTCTCCTCTGCCCTCGGCAGTCCTCATCGTGATGATGGTATCAGGGTTTCCCCTCCCATCACGGCAGACTGCAGGCTGCAGCGCTCTGTCCGTGACCTCAGCGACGCTCTGTATTTTGTCCCGAACGTTCGAGTCGACACATCACGTGCCTTGCATTGTTTGCTCGGCACGCCGGCCTCATCGGAGTCATGCCGCGCTGCTGTTGGCTGCAATGCCATGCCGCTCGCGCATTATTTTCTCCCGGCCTTGATCCGTCACCGTGTTGGAGTTTTTGATCCGGTGATCGCCCCCCCCCCCCTCCCAGCGTGCTGTGTGACCCTCCTTTGCAATGAGTTACAATGGATCTCATTGCTCCGGGCGCCGACATCTGCCAACCACCCAGACATCGAGGTGGCCGTTTGTTTTTGTAACGGCAATTAGAACTGGCAGCATTCGAGCCAGCTTCACATGAACCCGCTAACCGCCATCCCGGGCGGCGAATTACTAACACTGCTCGCCTCCCAGAGCGGAGATGAAACGTCCCGGGATGGGCCGATCTGATCATCCCCGGTCCCCCTCCCCTCCCGTGGTGACAAATCCCGCACCCTCCCTCCCTCCCCTCCCCACGGCAGCCGTCAGCCGTCCATTGTGGCGTCAGCGGTGGTGCCGGCGAGTGACTGAAGCGGTGAGGAACGCCGCCGCCCCCCGCCGCGTCCCCCCGGCCCCCGCCGCGCCCCCGCCGCGTCCCGTCGCCTTCCCTGCCGACGCCGACGATGACGGTGGCGATTGGACGACCGGACGGGACCCAGCGGCCGGCGGCACGCCACCGGACCTCCGGCGGGGGCAGACGCCGGCGCCCCGCTGCACGTCAGTAAATCACAGCTAATGGGACAGACGGTCGCAGTGGCGGCTGTGTGAGGTGGCCCGAGGTGGACTCACGCAGGGTGCTCACCTGAGCTGACTGAGGAGCGAGCTGGCGCGTGCGGCGTGCCAACACCGGAACACACAGGTGGGCAGAAAAGACGACGGAATTAATGGATGTCACGGGGGGATGAAGATTCACCAGGTGTAAAAGGAGGAGTTGCCATTAGGGACAGCGGTCACCTGGGACCACCGAGGTGTGGATACTGGACAGACCACCATCGGTGAAATTGGTGCTATTGGCTGATTCAAACCGACGGTGTCGACTGCAGCCGTGATATAACGTTCAGCCACATGAGCAGCATGACTTTATTATTTAGCGTCAAATGACGCTATCAGATAAACTTACTTCGAAGAATAGAAAGAACTTCCCCAAAAGGTCAATGTCTACTGAACGTCAAAATTCATGGGTGAATGACATTCATGGGTAAATGATAATATCCATATTATACGAATTTACAAGATGTAAAAATAAAGCATAAGGAAGTTGAGCATATCCATTGGATGTGCCTAATTTTCTTTTTAATTTGTTTTAATGCAATGCATCAAAATACACAGCTGATCAGTAGCTTTTGTATGTATGCCTGCGGTTGGCTTGTTGCCATTTTACTCACCCCTCAATCTGGTTCAGAGGCAGACCATAGGTCGTCTCACTTACACCACACAATAGCCGTTGGCTTTGCTACAAGTCCGTTGCCGCTCTTACATGTCTATTCAGCCATTTGCTTCGCCCGCCGGCGCAACATTACTCCGAGTAATCACATTTTTACAGCCGATCCCATCTTCTCCCATTGCCAGAATGAGACTACTAAACCGCACAATCACCGACACTCTTAGCCCCTAACAATAAAACATACGGCGGCCCAGATGACTCTGCAATTGAATTTCACCGGAACAAGCACCCTGTGATCAACGTTATTGATGAGCGTTATCAAGCACGGCGAAATGCAGTGCTAATTGTAATTGAGCTAAAACCGAGTCTCTGACCACGCCGCTCACCCATGTCAGGGCAGAGGTCACGGTGGAGGTCACGGCAGAGATCACGGCACAGCTCACGGCGGAGGTCACGGCACAGATCACGGCACAGATCACGGCACAGATCACGGCGCGGGGTCGGCCTGATGAGTGCGGCGCCGTTCTCGGGATGGGGGATCATGGAGCGGCGAGTCACGGTCGTCGACTGGGCAGAGGGGTCGGCCCTGGGAGGGCTCCGGCCGGCCAGAGGGGTCGACCCTGGGAGGGCTCCGGCCGGTCAGAGGGGTCGACCCTGAGAGGGCTCCGGCCGGTCAGAGGGGTCGACCCTGAGAGGGCTCCGGCCGGCCAGAGAGGTCGACCCTGAGAGGGCCCCGGCCGGTCAGAGGGGTCGACCCTGGGAGGGCTCCGGCCGGCCAGAGGGGTCGACCCTGCTGAGATGGTACGCGCTGAGATGCTGCTGCAGGATGGTACAACAGCGGCCGGTCGGTCATTGTCAAGACAGTCAACAGCACAGACCCGTAGATGGTCATGCAGAGGCAGTCAATCAGCTCGCCGGTCGGTCAAGACTGGGTCAGTCAGGCGCTCAATACAACCAGACACCCTATCAGTCAGCCAGCCAAATGTGAGTAAGTTGCTCGAAACAGACAGCCAATTTAATGTTTATATGCGCATTTCTTTAAAAGGATTAAGTGGGTTTCAGAACGGAGAGGAAATACATACATTCTTTTGCAGTTGTTTGAGCTTACACGCGTTTAGGACACATATATATTATAAGGACTTTAATGCTCATTTAGTCCATTATTTCTGCAATTATCAACGTTAGAACTTAATAGTTTTCAAAACTTGTATCAGATAACCAATTTCTTGATCGGTAGTACCGTCCACTACTTTATATCATAAAATATTGATCATTTTTGTCAATGGAAGAGTTTGTGTATACATCTACAAGTATAATACTTTATGAGGTTTGCAATAAGTATAATAATTTCAAAGACTTTTTGCAAATCGGCACTGTGTCTTGCATACCTTATATTTCGGGTGGGCCTTGCGCGTCTCGCGGCGGTCAACGGTTCGGCAGATATGAGGGGAGCTTTACACCCCACCGCACGGGGCCGCGCGGGTTAAGGACGATACCATCTGTATTCAACGCTCGATTACACATCTTTACGTCATCGATAATGATAATGTATTGTAATGTTCGTTGATATGAGCAGTAAAGTACGTCACCAAGGTTTGTTTCGTATCAGTTAGTTTCTTACCGTATAAACTTGAAGATGTTTCATCAGTGGCACATTATTCCTCGCATTTACGGCTCATCCGTATGCTATTCGTTCTGTATGCGTTATATTACGCAAATTGATGGAGCGTGAAGCATGTGGCGGGAGCTTGAAGGGATTCGGCGTACGATATCGATGAAGGCGGCACAGGCTGGGCCTGGGGCAGAATGGCAAATAGCGCGCGGCGACCGCAAGAATGGTGCGCCGGCCTGGTTTTGTGCCCGTTTTTACTTGAGGCGCTGAGTGTTCTACCTTCCTTTTCTCTCTCCCTCTCCGTGACTCTCGCCCTCGCACTCACTCTCCTCTCCCTTTCTCGTGCTTCCATACCCACCAGCATTTGATTGATTTGTTAGGTAGAGCTCAATGACGTTCAAGGATCCCCAACGACATATTAGTCTATAAACAACACTGGTGAGTAATGCAATGCGTTCACATCACGGCCGTTTCTTTTAATCATCCCCAATTCATCCTCGCTGCTGATCATTTTCAGTTTCCCAGCGCGCAATTTATAAAGTGTCGACGGCATGCTACTGCAGTGCTACTGCGATCTGGCCGACGCCATCACCATTACTGAAGCGACGGCTTCGGCCGCTCAGCTCCCTGGCGTGTGTTCACTGAAAGCGTCGCTCTTCGGCCCGGGGGCAATCAGCGCAGAATTAGCCAATCACTGTCGGCGCCTAATGGAGTTGATTTGTGGTCGTCACGCGTCCTAACGCCGACAAAACAGCTCGGAAATGTCCGTGGCGGGGCGCGGCGTGCAGCGTTTGTAAAGGAAGGAGGGAGCGGGGTTCATCCCGGCCGTCCTGTCCGGCCCGCCCCTGCCTCGCGCTGTGTCCGTGAATAGAACACGCAGTCACGGACGGTGCTCGCAGTGTTCACTGTGCTCACTGTGCACTCAGTGGTGGTCATTTGGTGCGCATGCCAGTCGACTTTACAGACCTCACTCCGTTTCGCTGCCTGTCTGTACTGTCTGTACTGTCTGTATACGCATGGGTGTTGCATGACGACGAAAGGCTGAGGCTGGGCGGAAAAAACCGTAGTTAAACCCGCGCCTGACCAGTGAGGTTGACGACAAATATTGCCCCCTGATAAATGTTTGTGATTGATAACTCAGAGCAAAACAATGCTTTCGAGCTGAAACTTGTATTAACAACTTTCTAAATAAAAAAAAACGCTGTGAAGTACATATATTTTCAAAAAAAATTAAAGATACCAAATGAAATTTAGTGACGTTATTTCACACGAGATTGACAAATATTTGAACAAAAATCCAATCAGAAAAAATAGTAGGTAAATTGAAAGATTTAACAAACATTTATATCCTTTCTAATGACTATTAAGATAACATTTTTAAGATGTTTAAAAACATAATATATGCTAGGTAACTGCATAGCGCATATGGACGATGCCTTTACCAAATGTCAATGGAGTATATTTGCTTTTGACAGACGTGCTGCTCTCTAAGTATGGTAAGTGATGACTGATGACGTCATATTTTAAAATGTGTTTTTGTGATTCAATTGTTCTGTAGTGTTCACACCTCGCGCGGAATCACCGGCCCGGGTCAAACAGTCGCCACCATCGGCCTCTTGTATTTCACCCCAGTAACATCGGCCCGTCTCGTGCCACGACTCGAAGCAGACTCCCTCTCTCTCCTCAGCCCGTCATCCTCCTAGCGCCGCCGACCACGCCTGTACGCATATGTGCCCCACATGCAGCAGCCCGAGTGGCTTCACAGGCCGCGCCGGCGGAAACGACATGAACGACCCCAATATAAACGCGGCCGACGCAGACAGTCACACACACACGCACCGACCTTGAACTGCTCGTCCCGTTCACGCACCTACACGGCAAAGTCGTCATACCCATGTGTCAACTATAACAGCACACAAATTCTCACTTCACCTCCCTCTGATTCTCACGAATCATACCCGTGACTCCGTCCCAGTGGCAACTTCTATGCACCCAGCCACACAGCCCCTATGGCCACACATTCTCACCTCACTTCAGAACTCGTTTCAGGATTAACTTTTCATGTTTTTTTAGTAGATTTCATGATTCTAGTTCATTCTGAAGCATTTACCAAAACGTATTAAAATGCTGTTATTTCAAAATGTTCGTTTAGAAAACGGCTGCCATACTTCATGAATGATATGCTTCATGATACTGCAGAGCTGCAAACGTCGATAATTTGCTATTGTTAATATTGCTCTGTTGATAATTTGCTCTGTCAAACGTTCTTGCGTATAAAAGAAGCTGTTGGTTTTATGAAAGCAAAAACTCAGAAATGAATGAGAGAAGCTAGAAATGAATGCCATGTTGAAAGCAAGGCATCAAAATATATATTAACGCTAAGAAGCAATTTATTTTCAAATTGTTGAGCTAAATGATATTCAAAGTCACAAATTATAAGGCCACATACCATGTAGCCATTTTTCATGAACAGAAGATGTATGTAATAGTTTTTAAATCATTACATGTAAGTACTATAAATTATATAAATTATTGCTATACAGACGCAATTATATACTTGCTTTTCCTATGATCGCAAAATATATGCTTAGTTGGATTGTTGCAACTTGAAATGATATGACCTACTCGTTTGGGTTTTAAATCTTTGTTAGCTTATTTCGAAGGTCATTCAAATTATAGCCAAAAAATACGCTTTTTTTAGAACTACAGCATCTTAGCATATTTATGGGGTTAAATAATTGTTGATAGCCCTGTCCAAATTGCAAACTCACGAAGCGCGAAAACAAGGATTTTCCTGGGGCAACGGTGCATCCCATACGGTGCACGAGATGGTCCCCATCAAGTTAGGCTGGTTCCAGTGATATCTGAGATCACGTTTTTTTAGAAAAAAAACTTTTAAGTTTTTCAGCGTGCCCCATTATAAGTCAATGGGAGGACCCAAAACATGGGTTCACTTTTTTGCACGTGACAGGCGCATACGAAATTTCCCGAAATGTTGTATCATGAAACCTTGCCCGTGAAGGTGTTCCCTTTCGATCGAGATAACATACAATGAGCCCCGGCGAGTTTGATCCCGGACATCGTCGTGATCGTCGTCGTCGGAACAATTAATGCCCTCCGGGCTGTGGTCTGCTTAGAGCAAGCTCTTGCAGGCCCAGGATAATGGATCATACAGAAATGCGTCGGCTATTCGTAGAAAAGATACACAAAACGCCGGCTTTTTGCAGAGCAAGAGTGTGACTTATTATGATGGGGACGTAACAAATAAAGAATATCTGGCGAAGAATCTTGAAAAAAGCAAACAAGAAATAAACTTGAATGCTATCAAGGGGTCGCAGTACAAAAAAAAACACGTCCACCTCTTGGTGGACGTGTTTTTTTTCTGCAGCAGTTCCTGTTGAACACTGACATACCCCTTTGAAACATTAAAGTATGTTTTCTGCTAAGCATTGATTGAAATCAAGTCATGCTTCAAAAATGCTGTGGACGTGCACAGACACCCTATCCCGGAGTTATGGGAAGTGGTGTCTGATAGGACCCGAAAAACATACCGAATTAAAACACAAGCAGCTCAGAGATATACATTAGGAACGGGCTCGCGCGCAGTCGCACGTGCAGAAATATTGCTTGACTGTGGGAAAAGTGTCAGCGAATCGAAACACGTGATAGTTTTTTCATTTGCATGCTTAAATACTACACTATTATCAGCACAAATAATCACCTGAACAACTTATTTGTTACTACCTCTGCATTACTATCATAGCACCTCTTATTCTGAAATCCTTCGCTCTGCACGACGTAAATAGGCATGAAATAACACATAAAAAAGAAACCACAACTGATTGCCATGGCCACTTTTCATTGGGCTCCATTTCACAGAGACCGACTGTTCGCAACCGAAGAAGATCGGGCCCTGTCGCGGTGCTATGCCGCGGTTCTTCTACAGTACCGAGAGCGGCACATGCGAAGCGTTCCTCTACGGAGGTTGTGAAGGCAACACGAACAACTTCGAGACGGTTGACGAGTGCACCAGCCACTGTGGGGGCCAGGAGACTGGCGCTGGTGATAGCAGGGTTTTGCAGCGTGAGTAGCTAAATATCGGCGAGGACACACATTAATCAATGATTGCTGAGCTGGATAGGAACAAAATAGCTGTCTAATCCACGCCGTGTCAGGGGGGGGGGATAAGACACCCTCCACCTCAGGTTGTTCGCATACAGCCAAAAAAAGCGGCGCTCTGCTCTGCCGTTTTTGACTGTTGGGTCATCAATTGCGCTCACTTTGGAAAATTGTGTTCTCAGTTCCTCTCAGACCAGGTCATGTGCCCTCAACTTCCAAAAACACTTGAGGTTGTGCCAAAGCCAGAGCTTTCCTCAGATTAGTTTCAAACTTACAGCATGTCATAAAGGCATCAGTGCCTGCAATTCGTGAATCTCGAAATTGTATATGAATATTGTTATAAGTCAATGGGATCATTACAAGTAGATGGAAAAATTAAAATGCTTTATTTTTTAAGGATATGCAAGTTATATGCCAAATTGATTATTTATCATGTCATCTTAGCCTATTACTAACGACGCAAGTACAAGTTTTCTTAAGTGACCCCAAGGGGTCATTTGAGGTCATGCGAGATCACCATCACTTTTTGTCAACAACTCTCAACGCAATAACGATAGAAGTTAAAGAGGCTCCGCCCCTTTTGGCAAGTTATGCTTAAATAAGTCCTAGGGACCAATAACTACTTTAATTGTCACCAAATGCTCACCTGAGCACCGCAAATAACTAAAACAATAATGTATTGTTGGAATAATAATTGTATGAGAAATGCCTATGATTTTGTCACACCACTATTTAAATATGGAAGGTTCTGAAAGACACCGTATTCGGCGCGGTAAAGACATTTTCGTATTTTTGTTCAACAACAATTGTTTGTCGTGTTGGGCGCTTTTGCTGCTTATTTTCGGTATTCAATTAATTCATTTTATATTGGACTATAGAAATGCGTCGGCTATTCATAGAAAAACAAACTACACAAAACACCGGCTATTCGCAAAGCAAGAGAGTGACTTAATATGATGGGACGTAACAAATAAAGAATAGCTGGCCAAGGAACTTAAGAAAAACAAACAATAAAGAAACTTAAAATGTAGCACGGGCCGCAGTACAAAAAAAACTCTCACCAAGAAAAAAATAATGCTCCTTTAGAAGTTTCTCTAGAACGCTGAAGTAACCATTTGAAACACTAAAGCATGTTTTCTGCTAAGCATTGATGGAAATCAAGTCATGCTTTAAAATAATTCGTGTACAGACACCCTACCCCAGACTCGTGGTAAATGGAGGCATATAGGACCTTAAAAAACATACAAAATTCAAACACAAGCGACTCCGAGATACATATTAAGGACGGGCTCGTGCGCAGTCGCACGTGCAGAGATATCCCCTGACTTGTGGGGAAATGGCAGCGAATCGAAACGTGTTATAATATTTTCATTTGTATAATTAAATAAAAATACTACATTATTATCAGCGCCAATGATCATTTCGAACTTGTTTTGTAATTACCTGTGCATTACTATGATTCACTTCTTATTTCAAAATCCTTCACTTTGCACGACGTAAATAGGCATGAAACAACACATAAAAAAGAAACCAATAACTGATTGCCATGGCCACTTTTCATTGGGCTCCATTTCACAGAGACCGACTGTTCGCAACCGAAGAAGATCGGGCC
>JARBER010057967.1:0-11966 GCA_030265075.1 Balanus glandula | reverse complement strand
AACGTGCTTTGACAGGACAATGCGTCTTCCTTTTAGAAGAAATGCGGTTACACAAAAATGCGAGAGTGGCGCCACTGGTCTTTAGTAATTACACTATGATCCGGCCACCTCATCCTCAGAGCCCTCCCTGCCTGAATCCCAGTCTTGGTCTGTCCTCTGACTGACCGATTACCCCTCCCTGGACCCTGCCTGTGTCCCAGTCTCACCCCTCCCTGGACCCTGCCTGTGCTCCAGCCTCTGTCGGTGCTGACTGACTGACCCATCCCCTCCCTGGACCATGCCTGTGTCCCAGTCTCCCCCCTCCCTGGACCCTGTCTGTGTCCCAGTCTCCCCCTCCCTGGACCCTGCCTGTGTCCCCGTCTCCCCCCTCCCTGGACCCTGCCTGTGTCCCAGTCACCCTTCCCCTAGGCCTTGTATGTGTCCCAGTCTCACCCCTCCCCGGACCCTGCCTGTGTCCCAGTCTCCCCCTCCCCGAGCCCTGTCTGTATCCGCGTCCCTATCCGTGCTCCGACTGACCAGAGGCAGGGCGTCGGCCGCCTGCCGCCGCTTCCTGCCGTGCAGCGCCGCCGTCTCATAGTAGAGGCCCGGGTGCTGCGTCTGAATAGCCGGCAGACCCATCTGGATCGCCTGCTCGAACACCTCGCCGAACCACTGGTACCTGGTGACCAGACACGGCACGAGTGACCCAGGGCCGGAAATCGACTAGACCGAGCCACATTATCGAAATGATTCACAGATTCGTACAGGAGCGTCGTGATAAACACGCCGGATATAGTGTACACCGGCACTGAACAACGCGCAGTGCAGGAGGACGGTAGCAGACTAGGGGTGCAGCAGGCGCCGCTGTTATCATCGCGGTGACGACGCAATACATCACACTTATTCCTATCTCACACCATGCAGCGGTCAAGAATAGCTGTAGAACATGGCTCAACATTATTTTTACACACATATGTACAAACAACTGATGGAATTGAAAGGGTAGAGTCTATCTGCCTTTGCCACAGTACGTATGGACACAACAGCATAATTGTCAGACAGCCCCCCCCCGATACTCACTGCTGCGCCAGCCAGCCGCTGTGCTCCACGGCGAGCTCGGGCGGGCCGACCCGCGCCCGGAACAGCTCCACGTGCCGCCGGAAGTGGGCGATGGCGTCGCGCGGCAGGTTCTGCCGGAACGCCAGCCGGCACACCTTGAAGCTGAGCATGGCGGCCACCACCTTGAGCTCGCACAGCGTCAGGTCGGTGGTCCGCAGCTCCAGCAGGTGCGCGTAGCCCTGCTGGTACGCCCTGGAGGAGGGAGAGGGGGGGGGGGGGCTGGTTACGCGGTCTTAGAGTAGCCGGGCGGAGCACAAGTGGCGTGCATGTAGTGTGATTCGCCTCTTGCTGTCAATCACCAGAGATCAGCACACCAAGACTTGGTACCCATCGGCCGTCCAAAGAAATAGCAATATGTCAATCACCGAAGCCCGAGACAACATAGCTCTTCTATTGTGTAAAAGCTGTTACCTATTGAGCCATACAGTCTATTTTCCGAATACACAATATTCTCCCAGGAAGGTAAGCTACACTACTTTCTCCCCCTTCCCCTCCCCCGTCCCCGCGACCACTCACTTGTAGGCGGCTGCCATGTCCTGTCGGACCTCGCAGAAGAAGCCCAGCTTGAACTGGTGGCGCACGAACAGCGCCTGGTGGTGGCTCTTGCTGAGCAGCTCGCGGTGCGCGCGGACCGCCTTCACGCGCTGGTGGTAGTAGGTCTGGGCCAGCTCGTAGAAGGCGCTCTCCAGCCTGACGGCACGGCGTGAAGTGATAGCGAGGGGAGGCGGAAGGTGGGTAAGGCGGAGGTGGGAGGTTAGGCAGCTGGATGTGGGTAAGGTGACGGCGTGACGTGACAGCAGAGGAGACGCAGTGAGAGTTAGCAGCTGGTGTGGAAGGTGGAGTGGGCAGGTCCGCACGGTCACTATTATGTCACGAATGTACACGACAGGCGACACGACATAACTAAATGACACTTCAACTATCCAGCAAATATACGGGAAACTTACCGCCTTGCAAAAAAGTCAAGACTTATGACATCACTTCCCAAGCACTCCAAGGCAAGAACTTGCCGTCCCACGAAATGCAGTCAGACCGTGCCCGGCACACTGAAGGCGTGGCCGCCAGCATCCTCCCGAAGCCAGCCATCTCCCCGGACCCCCGGAGCACGGCGAGCCGCCGCTGCTGCCGTCCCGGCTCACCGCGAGCCGCCGTTGCCGCCCTAACTCACCTCATGGCGTATTGGTTGAGGTGGTCGGTGACGGGCAGCACCCAGAGCGACTTCGGCGGCAGGTCGCAGGCGGCGCACAGGTCGGCGGCGCGGTCCGCGGCCAGCGGGTCGTCGCCGGCCGCCGCCCGCTGCACCAGCACCACGGCCAGCCGCGTCTGCTGAGTCGTCAGCGCCGCCCTGGCGGACAAACACACAACTTCAGCCTCAGCACCGACCGGCGGCCTCAGCACCGGCGCTGGCAGGCAAAGTGACCGGCCTGAATTGGTAACAGAGATCGGTTGACTTTGTAAGTAGAAGAAATGTTCATTGATGACACCAATTGAAAAAATGCATGAAGTGTGAGTTGCAGGTGATACATATTAGCAATACCGAGGAGAGTTCAATCAACGAGTTTTAAGCAAGCTGGGAATGATAACATAAGAGGCCTAATTACCTGATGGCTTTGACACGCGATGAGCATCCGAGCTTTTTCTCGTTCCAGGCCGGGTCGCCCCAGTCGAGGTCGAAGAAGATAATGACGACTGAGGGCAGCTCATAAAGGTGCTTTTTCATCCATTTGCGCTTTAAGATGCCTTTAGGGAGAAACCACTCATATGTTGTCCTCTGAAAAAACAGGACTTTAATAAAAAAAAAGACATTCAATGCTGACTTTCCTTTCCCAATGATATGCAATGTCCAGAGTATAAGACGCCACTTATTTAACACGAAAATCGATAAAACATTCGCCAGGGATAGCACACAGGAAATTACAAACAGTTAATAAGGAGAAACAACTTTAAGGAAATAGACCAACTTCAACATGGTTTTGTAACTGAGAAAAGTTCTTCTCCCTTGTCGTGAAACAAATGAAACAAACTTGCAAATGCTTTCAGCTGAAAAACACTACCTGAATAAACTTTTTTTTTTTTGGCAAATGAATGCAGCGCTGAGACAGGAATGCACCACTGGGAGAGGAATGCGTACAGTTGAATGTGCGATCCACACATCCTGAAATTCATCATTTATGATCTTCTCTTCTGAATTGGCACAATGTATGACCATTTTTAAAAGAAGTGTTTTATATTGATAATTATAATGAAATCGTGATCTGATTTTCTTGTAAGGTGGTCTGCTTCATTTGAACTTTATCACCAGATTAGCGATACTGTGACAATGCTGTCAATATTACGTCATCAACATGTCCATCTGGTGTGCATGCAGCATATGTGGAAATTGAAAAACTCACCTTTGGCTTGGCTGGTGGAAACTCCTGGTCACCAGCTATGATAGAATAATGAATACCATGTGTGTCTCCTTTCCTACTTGATGTAAATGCATCCACAATACTTTTATGGGTTTCCACATTCTTTGGGTCCAATCCAACAAAGCCAACATTTGCTTGAGGCACTTGCTTCAGTTCTTCAGGTAGGTCAAGGCTGCTGAGATAGGACTCAGTCTTTTCAGTTGAAAGTGCCATCACAATGGGCTAAATAAGCACCTAGCTTATCCTGAAATACAATGAAACAGATGTGAGTATTTATTAAAATTCCTTAAGTGTGGGTTAAAACAAACAAACACTCAAGACAGTTAACACATTTCCTAAGCCAGTATACACTTCATAAAAGGAACAATGCATTGGATAAAATGTGACTGTGCTGTCCACTGTCCAGGATTATGAATGTGACCAGTGATTAAACAGTATTTAAGAATCAATGAAGGGGTCAAGACAAGGCAGGGTGCTTGTAGAGGGCTAATTCTAACAAGGAGAGGGTCACCAGCAGCGTTGGATTTAATGCCGCTTACTGTTACTGGTCACTGTGTTTTGCTCCCCAGTGAGTTACCCCCGTTTCGGCTTCAGGCCTTCGGCTTCAGCGAACGCACCCGAAGGCAATACCAGTTGACACAAATTTTGTTCACAAATGAGTTACATTCTGAACTCCAGAATAGTAAAATTGTGGACTACAGAATATAAGAGGGTATAATTAATGTGCTACAAACTTGTTATTTGGCATTATGTATTATATTTCATAATATAATAATAGTCTACATTCTGATAGTGTGAAAAGTCGAGATTCTGAGGTGTACGGATGTTGAGTGTTTACCCTATACCTTATACCCTATACCATGGATTAAAAACAATATCTGATATTAATATTGTATGTGCAATACCGATACTGCCACGCAAAGAAGCTGATACCTTAAAATGGACACAGACTGCTGATCTGATTATATATATCACCAAAGTCCGTATAAATCTATCAACCTGATATCTATCATCCATAAATATGCCTTGAGCAATGCCTACCTCAACCTTGATAGACTGAATTAAAATATTCTCGTCGTCATAAACTTCAGAGGCTCGTCGTAATATATCAGTTGGTGTTTTTTACCTTTACCATTCCCAGCCTAGTCTCGTGATGTCACAGTCTTTCGGCCAATGAAAAGGGCAAGTGAGGATTTTCCTTCCACTTTGGTCATAAGCTGCCACTGTTATCGTAACCGATGAAGACAAATACTGTTTTCCATCAAAACCACCCATTTTTCATCAAATTTCTACGTATTTTAAATTGAAATGTAATTTTAAAGAAGTGAATGTTCGTTATCATATATATACAACAACGTTGTCTGATAGCGATCCGATAGTTCATGACGTCACTTAAGAACGTCACGAAACATGACTCATCTATCATATTAAAGAACATATGTTTGAACGTCACATGTGCGTCATTTCTTGCAAATATTTATAACAGACATGGTGCCACTTCACATTCCCCAAATTACAAAGTTCTACCGATTGAATACCTCAACTGTCGAATTACCCGAACATTCCTAGTCTAACATTACCGAATCTAACCTAACATAATTTTACCTAAAATAACAATTTATAATCTAACAGAACCTAATTTTACCTTTTTGACCCAATTTAACCCAAACTAACGTATCCTTATAGATAGGCATTTCGATAGTGCTGGTATTCGATGGGTAGGTAATTCATGTTTTGGGGAATAAGACTATATCAATGGATAACATCACTGGACCAAGGCCTTACAACCCACTGGACGATATATAACTTTTGAGAAATTGCACGTCCCAACACATAGCTGAAGCTAAGCATATTTTTGCTATATATGCTGGGTAAGCATCAGCATATTTAAAAGCATATTTATGCTAGCGAGGTGATGACTGGCGTTCTTTAAATTTGTTTATTTCATGCGGCCGTGTGTACGCATGATCTTGATCTTGCACGTGCCACGTGCTGTCAGGGTAACGTGTCCCCGGTGTTAATATTGCATGTTCACTGCTGTCACTGAAGAAGCTGTAACTTAAAATGGACAACGTTTGCTTTGTACCATGTGCAACATGGATCAAAAGAGGAGTGTGCAAGCAGAAGCCAGATAAGGTTGAACTCACTAAAGAAGATTTAACCCAGATTATTGAAGAAACCAGAGGAAAACTCAGAGATGTGCAAATGACACAGTCTGCTGATGATGTTGAAGATGATGAGGATGGAGAAAATGCTGATGTTGCTGAAACAGAAGATGCAGACAAGACTCAGCCATCTAATGGAGATACATATGACATGGAACACTATGATGATGAAGAAGAAGAGGGTGACCAGAATTTGCTGGCACTTGGTCAGATGTCAGAATTTGCCAGTAATGCTGATGACCCATATGTGACACGGCGAGATGAGGATGAGTCAGACAGTGAGGCTGAAGACCTTGAGGTGAAGCCAGATGAGAACCTCATTGTCACAGGTCTAGTTGATGGAGATGCTAGCACACTTGTTTTCCATGTGTTTAACGAAGATGATGGCTCCATGTATGTTCACCATGACATTCTGTTATCATCATATCCCATTTGTGTGGAATGGCTGAACTATGACCCAGAACAGGCCACACCAGGAAACCTGGTGGCTGTTGGCTCCATGTCACCAGTCATTGAGGTGTGGGATGTGGACGTCATCAACAGCCTTGAGCCGGCTTTCAAGCTGGGCAAGAAGGGAAAGAAGAAGAGCAAACAGGGCCTGGGGCACACAGATGCTGTGCTCAGTCTGGCCTGGAACCGACACATTGGTCATGTGATGGCCAGTGGCTCGGCAGACCATTCTGTGTTGCTCTGGGACCTGGAGACTCAGAAGAAGGCATCATCACTGCACTGCAGAGAGAAGGTGCAGAGCGTCGGATGGCACCCTGCCGAGATGGACCGGCTGCTGTCAGCAGACTGCGCCGGCGTCGTGTGGGTGTGGAAGTGCCACACCGAGGACAGCAAACGATGGAAGCTGTCTGGGGAGGTGGAGTGCGCCGTATGGGACCACTTCAACCCCACCGGCGTGCTGGCCTGCACGGACGACGGTCAGCTGCACTACATCGACACGCGCACCGAGAAGAAGACGCTCTGGAGCGTTCAGGCGCACGAGGAGGCCTGCACGAGTCTGGCGCTGAGCCCGGAGGTGCCCGGCTGCCTGGTGACGGTGTCGCCGGACAAGGCCCTGAAGGTGTGGGACGTCTCTAGCGAGCCGTCTGCGCCCGTGGCGACCCGCCCGATGAAGCTGGGCGCCATGCACTGCGCGGCGTTCTGTCCCGACCTGCCCTGGATGCTCTGCCTCGGCGGCGACAACAAGGAGAACTCGTTCCGGCTGTGGGACGTGCGGGATAGCGTGGAGGTGCGGGAGCGGTTCGGCGGCCGGCCGCTGAGCCGCGTGCTGCCGGAGCCGGACGTCGGCGAGCCCGCCGCCACCGCCGCTATGGAGACAGAGTCGGCCGCCGACCAGCTGGGCAGTATGAGCCTGGCGGCCGGCCCCAGCGGCGCCGCGCCGCCCCGGACCGCCGCCGGCAAGAAGCTCAAGAAGAGGCACAAAGCTAGAGGCGCCGGCAAGTGATGGAGCGGGCGGTGCCGAGCCCTGGGCTTCGATCGGGCGGTACAGTCTGCGCTGGAGCCCAGAGAAAACGTGTTAGGTTTGGCCCGTTGATAATACATTATACCTGCAACAAATGTGTCTTCATTTCAGAGTAGTTACCTGCATTTTTTGTTTAAACGTTTCTATTGTTTGCGAACCGTCAAATAGCAAACACTTTGCGATCCCCACATACCGATGCACAGTCTTGGCTATCATTATGTGTGACCACGCAGCAGACAATGCGATAATCGCCATTCGCTTTTGAAGATCGAATTCACATACATTGCCAATACCAGTTGACATATGCCAAAGTCGATACTAGTAATTCACTTTTATATTTGCTCCTCCACCTTTCAGCAGGACGTACACAGTACATGTGAGAGCTATGTTAAACAAGCGCGATGAAGATGGCGCTCTGGACGATGCACACAACGCGCCCTAGGCTTAGTCACTTAATGGCTCTTACGCATCGTTTCCGACTTAACACAGATAGACGCAGAAGAGGAAAGGCCCGGCGTGCCATTTGACAAACTGGCGGCTGGCTAGGGATGCTAAACGTTACATTCGCGTTATAATCAAGCATTTGGTGTTTGCGCATTAAGTACCTACAAGCAATTAGCCAAGTACTTGCTTTCTGACGACACCCATGACACCAATCTTGTGTTCGTCGCCACACTCATCCTGTTGCTACAAAGTCGCCATCAGATGGCGTTGATCGGGGGTTCGCGGTCGGTCTCGCGGGTCGCCAGCCGCACGTCACGCGGCACGCCACGCCGTGCGAGGGGGAGGGGAGGGGGGGGTCCCGCAGGAACAGCAGCCGAGGTGGGGCGGGCCGGGCCGCCACTCATCACAGACGGGCTGCAGTCGGTCCTCCCGGGAGGCGGGCACGGCACAGGGGCCGCTAGGGCGCCGGGTTGCGGAACTTGGCGAGCCGGCGGCGGTACTGCTCGATCTCCGCCGGGTCGGCCACCGGCTGCTGGGGACTGGACGACGTCGACGACACCTGGCGCGAAAACGGCAGAACGCGTCAACATCGCACCACACGTCACATCAAACACCTACATATGGCGGTCGGTCGCTCGGACCGATAAACGATCATGTCAGCCGTGCACAGAAACCACAGAAACGAGCAGACTTGATAGCAATTCAATTTAAATTTGTATGTATTCAAACAATTAATTGCCAGTGATTCATGTGAAATATTAACGATTTGATTCCAATTAACACTACCACTCAGCGTTAAGTTATTAGAATGAATAGTGATTGACAACTCAGTCCAACAACTCAACTCGACTCGCTTCACACGAGCCGAGCGCCGGACGTGCGAGGCCGTGCTGCGGGCTGACGTACCGTGGCTCTGGGCGGAGTGAAGATCTGCTGCTGTTGCTGCTGCTGCTGCTGGGTCGGCCGGCGCGGTCCGTCGGGGCCGGCTCGCCAGGAGGTCTGCAGCTGGTCCAGATCCCGCAGCAGCCGCTGGTACTCGGGCCCCTCGGGCACCAGCGCCCGGATCCGCTCGATGTGCGCCTCCGCCCGCCGCTCGTCGGTGGGGTCCTTCGGCAGCGGCGGCAGCTCCGACAGGAGACCTGGCGCCGGCCGAGCAGAGTCACGACACTGCACGGCACGACACACGACACACGACACGACACGACACTACACATACACCACCCTCCCACCCACCATACAGCGGCGGCAGCTCGGACAGCAGACCTGGCGCAGGCCGAGCCGAGTCACGTCACTACACGACACGACACACAGACTTACACATACACCACCCTCCCACCCACCACACACCACACAGCGGCGGCAGCTC
Source organism: Balanus glandula (assembly GCA_030265075.1). NCBI lineage: Eukaryota > Metazoa > Arthropoda > Thecostraca > Balanomorpha > Balanidae > Balanus > Balanus glandula. The sequence continues at coordinate 3,011 of JARBER010057967.1, read as the reverse complement.
CGACAGTAGACCTGGCGCCGGCCGAGCCGAGTCACGTCACTACACGACACTACACTGCAACTGCACACACGCGCATGAACGCAAGCACTCACCCACCCCAAACATATATACACCACCACACCCACACCCACGTCCCACACCTACACCTACAACCACACAAATACGATACACACTCCTGATACAGCGAGCCTCTGCGGCTCGAGTCAGCTCACACCATAAGCAGCATGCGTCTGCTCCCACCCGTGCCGTGCAGACTCACGCTCAGCATCCTTCCTCATCTTCAGCTGGGACTGCCGCCAGGCGCGGTCGCGGTCGGTGGCCGAGGCGGCGGCGCCGGCCGTCTGCTGCCCACTGCGCAGACGCTGCGCCTCAATCCCCTTCAGTCCGCGCTCCACGTAGTTCTGGAAGAACTGCGACGACTTGCTGAGGAACGGCTGGATGTCGGCGTCGGGGTTCTGCAGCTTGAAGTCGTACAGCTGCACCAGTCCCTGTCGACGGACGGGCAGTGGACGGAGGTGGGTCAGCTGAGGTACAGGGGCGGGCGGGGACACGATTCTAGCGAGTAGCGGGTCATGCAGCGCCCTCCCGGAGGGACGGCCCTCAACGGACTACACTGCCCAGCCGACAGGACTACCATCGGTATCGTGAGAAGTGAGAACCACGTCAGCCCCTCCCCGCACCACCTCTTCTCCTGCCAGGCTAACAGGACCGTGGACAACAGCTGACCCTGACCTAACCTACCTCCTTCGTGTTCTCCTTCGTGCCGATCTTCTTGAAGATGTCCGACAGCTGATCGTAGGTGGACTTGGACACCTTGCCTGGCGAGGGCGTCGGCGACGCGCCGTCTGTCCGCCGGCCGCTGTCGTCTGTCAGCTTCAGCGTCGGCTCGCCGCCCGTGGTGATCAGCACCTTCATCAGGTACGCCCACAGCTCCGTCTTGTCCGCGTTCTCGATCAGGCCGACGTACATCAGCACCTGGTAGCCGAACGTGCTGGCCAGCGAGTGCAGCACCGTCTTCATCGTGCGCAGCGGCATGTCGGACGCCATCGTCTTCCACCAGCTGGAGGGGTGCGCCTGCCGGACGAGATACACACACGCACAGGCGAGAACGGCGTCGTCAGTACGTCGGACATGCTACTGCTGGCTGGTTTTCAATCCTTGTCTTCGTGTCCATGCAATACAAATGCAGCCACAACCACATAAAACCATCGTTGACTAGTTAAAAAGCACGCTGCCCAATCTACTGAAATTGCCATTGGTCGGTCGAAGCCTTCGAAAAAGTTCCGTTGGAACTGCGGTGATCAACCCTCCAGCCATCCGTCAATCTCCGTCCCCGTGAGCGGCAGCTCCTATGACTGAATTGAGCTATCCTCCGAGTCCGACCCCCCCCCCCCCTCCCGCCAACCTTCAGTCCTCTTAAGCCACCCAGCACCCACCTCTCCTATCCAGCGCGGGACCTACCTCGAGGAACCTGTGGATCTCCAGCATGATCTCGTGGAACTCGAGCTGGGAGAGCCACTCGGGCAGCAGACGCACCACCTTCCAGATGCACTTCATGAGCAGCTCCTGGTAGGGCGAGCTGCCCGCTCCCGCTGACACGGACTCCCGCAGCATCGCCACCAGTGCACTGTCGCACCACACAAACACGTCACAGCACGGCCAACAGTCAGCTCTAACAAAGCCGCATCACAGGAACATGCGAATCATCGCATTTGTTTGTCAATAATTTGGTTTGTTCTTTGTTTTGAAAATTGTCAACAAAATTGAAAAAATTTAAAATTGAAAAAATCAAAATACAAAATAAGTTATTTTGTTTATTGAGGTTTTATGGCGCTGATCAGCCATGCCTCAATGCTTATCAAAATAGTACTGCGAACATTACTCTGAGCTGAGCCGACTTCACAGAGGCCGATATCAGGGAGCCTTTGCCATCTGATCTGCCAGGTCTGCTGTCAGCTGATCGCGGGTGTCCTCACCAGATGAGGTTGGTGTGGTTGGCCTTCTCCACCACACGGACGGTGAGTTTATTGATGGCCGACAGGATGGCGGCACCCTCGCCCTGTTTGGACAGTTTCGGGCAGATGATGATCTGCAGAGAGACGCCCACCAGCTCCTTCAGCGCGTCGAACGAGCACTTGTCCGCCAGAGACGGGAAGTGCAGCAGCTGCGGAGCACACGGTAGACCAGGCTGGTGAACGGCAGTGGCTGGGAGACGTCTCCGAATATCCCCGGTCTAAAACCACTGGCATCGGGAAGTTAAGCAAAATGGGTTTACTTGCTAATAAAATACCGATTTTCGAGACTTGTTGAACTCGAGCTGATACAGTCACTTGGGCAGGAAACGAACCACCTTCCAGATCCAGATGCATTTATCAGGCCGTAGCAGTGGCTTGGCCGACACTGTAAGACACTGTCAAGACACTGCATCGAACCATCGCTTTCCCAGATGGAAGTCATCACTCCTCATTCCCAGAAATCCTCCCTACAGACCCAACCTTGTCCAGCGCTGGACACTGGACCCCGTTTCCCACACCACACCGCCGGCCACAGGACGTGTTCATACCGTGGTCTGCAGTGTCCAGCGCTGGACACTGGACCCCGTTTCCCACACCACACCGCCGGGCGCCGGACGTGGCCGTACCGAGGTGAGCAGCGCGGAGACCTCGCGGGTGAGCGCCGCCGTCGGCTTGCCGTCCGCCTCGATATCGGCCAGCAGACGGCGGTACTGGACGGTGGCCGACTGCAGCAGCCGCTCCGTGTGGTCCACCAGCACCTCCTGCTCGGTGGACTTCAGCACGGCCATCAGACGCTCCAGGCTGCCAGACAGACCGGGCGGGGTCAGATCACAGGACACACAAGGCGCACAGCGCGGGTTATGTTCCTCTCCACCGCAGCAGAGCGGCTCCTGGCCTCCCAGCACTGCTCCGCAGACAGACACTGGGGGGGGGGGGGGGGGGGGGGGGGGGGGGGGGGGGGGGGGGGGGGGGGGGGGGGGGGGGGGGGGGGGGGGG
>JARBER010057856.1:0-11966 GCA_030265075.1 Balanus glandula | reverse complement strand
GCAAATCATGCCTTTTACACTTAACATGATCTAGCTTGACCTTAATTTACCGGGCAACGCCGGGTGTCCCGCTAGTAAGAAATAAATACTAATCCATTGATAGGTACCTAATATATATAGCTTATAACCCTGCATTGGCTGGGGCTTAACAAGACGAAACTACGGCTTACCTAAAAGTTTCAATGGCCACAAGTTTAATCAGAGTCAGTTTTAAGGTCCAAACTGTTGAATTATTTTGAACAACGCTTTCTGCCCGAAGCGTTTTATTAGGACTATCATCTCACAAAATACTCCATGTGTGTAGTGCATCTCTCGCACTAAGCAAAAGTGAAATTTTAGGCAAAGGTGAAGGTCAAGACCAGATTAAAAAAGGTCACTGTAGGCAAGAAGTCTACCAAAATAAGACACCGTTAGATTTGCCTCACTGCAGGCAACACACTGTTCCTCCGTCCTCTACGCGTTCCTCTACGATGTTTGGTTTACGACCCTGTTCCGCGTTCCTCTACGATGTTTGGTTTAAAAGTTAGCAGGGGGTCATTTTAGGACGTATGGCGAAGGTTATCAATGGGGGATCACCTTCGTAGGGAGAGGGTTAACACAATCCTGAAAGTTTCGAATTGATTCCACATAAACTGTGGTCTTTTCACGACCGTAAACTTTTTTGGAGATAGCGTCACTTGACCTGGCCTGGTGACCTGACCTAACCTTACACGAACCTTTAATTTCTATAAAAGGTGTATACATATTAATGGTAAGGTATGCAAAGTTTGGCGGCGCCACGTGGTGCCGTTTTTTGTCATCTGAAAAAAACCCGCAGGGGTGTTCACTGTTCAAACGCCAACCGAGTGGGGCGCGGATAATATCAGCTTAAAACCCTATATGAAAGTGGGCTTTCCTCTTTACTTGCGTATGCGTTCTAATTTAAGTAACATCTTCTTCAGAGAGATGGGTGGGAGAGCTTTACACATCTGAGACATAACTGAGAAATAATTCACATTACCTGAATCAGATCGATTTCACCCGCAACTTGGAATCTGACTCCTAAGTCGGCATGCCCAATCGGTTTGGCTGTATTGTGCAGACACTGGATGTGGGTTGTATCCCAAACACGTCAACGAACTAAGCTCCACTACATGCATCTTCTCTCCCTTGTTCATTATACTGCGCCTTAAGTTTACAAGCTACTCGCATGCTAGGACGCCACTTACAAATGACATTATAAACCAGGAATGTCACGGATTGAAAACGTTTTCCTGCAATATCTCCGATGACAATAGAAAGACGGACGGCTTAAACCTTGAATTACGATCAGATTGAAGACCGCTAGTAAAGTTTGAGACTATCGAGAGCCAATAAACCTGTCATGGCTGAAATGCCAAGCCTGCCATCGGCGTATCCCGCAGGACAGAAAGGCTTGATTTGCCTTGGTAAATGCCTTAGGACTGCGTACATTACAATTCGCCAGATACGATGACCTGTCATGAGCACTGATAGTCTCTGATAGTTTTGCGCGTTAAACTCGTGTGGTCGCGGCTGAGAAGAATGGCTCGAAGTTTCCGGTTGTCTCAGTTGATGGGATCAGTTGATTGCATGGTTGGTCTGCGGTGAGCAGCACAGGGGCGGCCGATCAGAAATTCCTGGGACACTCTCACTTCTGGGAGCAGGAACGTTGCCAGAGGGGGTAATTGCAATTTACTCTAGATAAAATCAAATGCTTCTGACGACCCGACCATACCTTTGCAGAAAACAACACCTGGCTGATGAGCAGACTTATTCATACAAGATAAACCAGACACTTCCGACGACCCAATCCCATCTCCACGCCCCTGGTTAACAGCATTTGTCCGAGGAGGAAATTGCATTCTATCACTGACGTGCCCGCCACCCCGGAGAAAAACCCTTGCTGGGTGCCTGCTTTGGGGAGAGGAATACAAGGAGAGAAACTAGCGCGGAACAGGATATGATATCTCACCAAAGAGCTAGTATATGTGACTCGGTTGCAAATTTTATCATCTTGTTTATACCATTTGCGAAAAGGATGTGGTGAAAAAACGAGCTAAAGACTCGCATTGGAAAAGGATCCTGATGGAAAAGTTGTTTCGTTGATTGCCATTGACGTCGATGTACGTTGGGGTCCACGATGCAGCTTAGCGATGCAGGGTAGGACGACACTAGCACATCACTGACGCGTCTTTACCCTGTAACAGACCTACAGCAGCATTTCATCGACATCAACATGAAAACACAGAAACATACTCTTCCATCTGGACTCCCGAAATCCTGAAAAGGAGCTCAGCTTGAATAATCAAGCCTCCTTAAAAGTAGTTCAGGAATTTATTTGTCTACCTAATGCTTTTCAGCCTTTAATATTATAGATGGCTTTAAAATAGCAAATGGATTGGTATGGTTTACGCTCTCATCTATATTCCGAAAACTACAAATAGTTAACATGTTCAATGACTTTGTTCCGAAAGCATAACTCAGACTATTGGCACATACTCTGCTCACCATCACTAACCTGGCTTCAGTCAATCTTACTCTAAATCAACTATTTCTAACTTGAACAACATCAAAACGAGCAAACTTCGTGCAAGATTAATCCTGTCTTATCATGCAAGCAATCAATCGCAGATCATCCGAACACTGTCAACCTGGCGAAGTTAGAAGTCAGTGAGTGGTTAATGATAACATTTTGGAAAGAAATTTAGCTTGATATATGGAACTGACATAAATTTAACATTTCGTCTGAATGCATTATTATTTCGGTGTAACAAATATTCGTCTTCCTTATTCATTTCCGGTGCAATCATTCTGACAAAAATACACAAACCGCGCATTCAGCTGCAGTAAAACACCTGTAGGATGCCTTCAGCTTCCTGGAAACACTGCTGTTTCAATTACCTCTGACCTTTCCACTTCCAGCTCTGGAGAGATGCATTGCCTCCTCTATCTTACTATCTTGGTGCCCTAAAGGTCGCTCAGTGGTAACTTCATGGTTCCTCACCAATAAATGTTCATGTAATTGCTCCTTACTTACTTTATGCGATAACCTTTCATTCCATCTAGCTAAGTCTTAACCATACCATTAGTTTGCTGACTCATGACATGGTCAGTTAATCCAAGCCGCTCTATAACAAGGTAGGTGATTCCAGCCAGAAACGTGGTCTCAATCCTCTTTGGTAGTGACGTCAGTGGTACACTGCCGGCATGCTCAGTGCTCACTGCTCGAAGTGTTAAATATCATTGATGAACCTCACTCAAACTGTTAACTTAACAAGATGAAAAGACGCATCAAAGATCGTTTGATAGCTCGCTACAAGGCGATTTGAAGATACCTTAGGTATATTTGGCGCAGATCTGTATTCAGGTCATCAGAGGTTATTTAAGTTTACTGGCGGAACGAAGTAAATGAATTTAGGACCATGCCCCTACCAGTTGCGTAAAGTGGCTTGTTTGGCCTTCCCAAAACGAACAGTCGGCACAGTTAAAAGCGATCGGTTCTTCTGTATAATGACTTTGCCAGTAAAGTATCGGTAAATATAATTATACCAGTACAATTGAAAAAAATTGCGCCACTTCGCGGCATGGCACAATTCTTGCCATTTGTTTTACAAATGTGGAAAATAGGAACTTAAATTCCATTAATTTGAGTATCTGGTAGTGGCTCTCTTTGGTGTTAATTGTTGTCATCTCAGAGCCCTCTGCCCTATCACAATATTTGCTTTAGAGTGGGTTACAATGTAACATATTTACTTGGTCTGCAAAGTTCCCAAAAGGATGACGCGAACGCAAAAGCGCGGACTTCGGCACCTAGCGGACATCGGCACCCAGAAGCCCTCTTGGCCAGCAGTGGCCACTGTCTAAGATGCTGGGCCGAAGACATAATAGTGGGGACCAGTCCAGGACCATCTCCCCAAGGACCAGTCCAGGACCATCTCCCGCAGAGCGATTCATGCCGCATATGTGCGAAAATTTGCTCTGCCTCTTGCTGCCTTCAAACCGTTTACACGGTTACCAGATGTTTGTATAATAGTTCGGTATATATGTATACTATACAGGTATTGGTATCATCATATTTATTATTGAGCAATGACTGCCACCGATGATCGTTATTTACTATCCAAGGCTAATTTATATGAAAACAATCTTGTTATGCCAGTGCATTTTATGTCAGTGGCATAGCCATGGGGGATCCTATGGATTCTAGGGTCCCTCCTGAGGCCTCAAAGGGCCATTTTGACCAGCGATCATGGGCCGTTGGAGAGGGCCTGATGAGATATATACATTATACATGCTGAAGAAGTATTCTGTTAAACAATCAGACTAAAGCAATTATCTAGGCAGCATGTCATAGACAGCTCTCTGAGCAATGTCAAACCCAGACATTTTAAGCCTCTCCTGTCCACACGGGAAGGGTAAGGCCCCAGGTAGGAGACCGAGGCCCAAGCAGGAGACTCGGTCCACCCAGGCCTTGGCTTCCACAGGTATCCTGGGTTCGCACAGGGCTTCGGGTCCAAGCAAGAGGGGTCCGGGCACACATAGGAGGCCCAGGTCGATAGAGGAAGTCTAGGTTCATATCAGAGCTCTTCACGCTCAAGTAGGAGGCCCGTGCCCACGAAGGTCCGATTTCACGCAGGATGGTCATGACCCACGTAGGTCTGAGCCCAAGCAAGATGGGTTCGTGCCCATACAGAAGGCCTGGGCTCGCACAAGAAGGCTTCGGGCACACGCAGGGTTTGTCGCAGACCCACGTAGAAGGCCCCGTGCCCACGAATACAGTTTTGGCTCACATAATTTGGTCCATGCTTACGCTGGAGGGTGTCATGTCCAAGAAGGAGGCCTGGCCCCACGCAGGTCCCGACCTACACTAGACAGCTTCAGGTCCATACAAGAGGGTCCAAGTTCGCACAAGAGGCTCAGGCCCAGACAGGCCCGGTTTCAGGCTGGAGGGGTCCGGCCCACGCGGGTCAGGGCCCGCTCAGAAGGGTCTGAGCCCAAGCAGGAGGTCCAGCCCCACGCAGGATTTAATTAGGCGCAAGTAGAAGGTTCCGGGCTCACGCAAGTCCGGGCGGAGAGGGATTGGGATTGGGTCCCACGGAGGAGGACTCTGGACCCAGCCAGATGCGGTATCACTCAGGGCCAGGAGGGGTCCGGACCACGCAGGTACGGGCCCACCGCCCACGCAAGAGAACTTTAACTAATCATTAAGAATATATTTGGATCTTGCTAGTAATGGAGTTGTGTGCTAGCTGGCAATCATTTTTGCCCACGACGCACGACCACCTGACCTCCAAAGGTCACCCAATGTCGCCACGCAGCGGTATGTGTACCGTCTAGTCTTTTTTCGCTTACCGTTCGATTTTTTTTTTGCAACGGGTCTCAAGTATTCCGTCGTCACGCCAGCTTGCGTGACGGTCAATATTTGGTTTTATTCTCTTACCCATCAATGGAAAAGCAGGAGACAGGACAGGATACCTTGCCATGCCTATGTGACCTGACTACGTAGGTACAGCTGACAACAGTTTCATTGTCCCACCCGGCCTGGTTTCAGCAATAATCTGCGCACTGTATGTAGGGTGATTTCCGACCCACCGACGGTTTTTAGCTTTCTACGAAAAACCTGCGGGGTCGGAAATCACCCTCCCCCCTCCCGCTATAGTGCGCGGGATAGTGCTGAAACCAGGCCAGCTGAGACGATAAGTCTGTCGTCAGCTGTACCTAGAGTGTTTGGTAAGGACATGAATATTCAATCACGTTTGATCACATCATTCCCCGCTATGTTTTGTTGTCATGGAAAGGATAGCCGCCACCTGTTTTAGTTAGGAGTTCGTTCTGAGATTCCGGCAGCCTGATAGCCGAGCTAGTAGTGCCTACTCGAATCCCCAGAACAGACTATACTAAGGCATTGTGGGGGACTCGGAATCCTTAGATCAAAGTCTACCGTCACGGATATGATTTATAAATGACTACGATAGTTTTAAGCCGATATATCTACCCATTGATTTTTGATTAGTTTATCTTCCGATTTTCTCGCAAAGGACTTCAAACGTCATGAGCTGTCGTCACGACAGATTGCGTCACGGTCAATAAGCGTTCATTCACATGTCAAAAGTCAAGATTAATGAGACAAATTCAACATTTTTTTTTGGGAAAATTATAGCGCAAATAATTGACTGGAACTTCTGTCGTAACAAGTCATTTGAGGTTCTTTCCAAGCGAATCGGGCAGTAAACGAGGAAAAGAAGGATGCACCGGCTTAAAGTTTGTATTCGTTCCTTTGCATTTCGACCTCTGGATTTTTTTCCGTGTTTCACGCTGCCGTGCCGATGAGTCGTTCGAAGCTCTTTAAAGCAAATCGTACGATAAATGGGAGCAATGAAGGGCAGAGTTCATAAAAACCATTGGTTGGTCGCTGTCCATATTGTATCACGTGAGATGGACGCCGTGAAGGCGATACAGCCTTGTGATAGCGCTTTGCTGGATATTCTTTATTCTCAGGCACATTTCAACCCAAACCAACTCTTTCAACAACGTCCATTCGCACGTTCACGTATTCATTCATTCACAGTTTGCGATTCAAAACACATCAAATAAGTCTCGCTTGTATTTTTTAACATGTTGTGCAGTGATCTGAAGCCTTATGTGGCCCAAAGTCACCAAACCACAATCACCTAGTTATTTCTCATATCAACATAAATAGCAATATAAAGCAGAAAATGGGCACTCACTGGTGGAAATCTGGGGACGATCGGCAACAGTTTCACCCGTTCAAATGAACAAACAAAACATATGTATCACAGCCGCATATGATTAACAGTAAACAGCCATTGCAAGATACATGTAAATGTGTTTTCAGTGGCCATACCTCCACCCACGTTCCCCGCCATATATGCACACAAATACACCAAGACGAACTATCCTTTTGATTTCCTTAATGCATGTCAGCATGTTAGTTATCCACACTAAACCATGTGCTCAGGCATACTATGGGATAACACAATACGCTGCTATTCAATTCAAGGCACATGTCTGACGCAAGGGTTGCTAGAACTTTGGAATGTCAATAAACGGCTATTTGAGCAAGTCGTTCGTGAATAATATGGAGCGCAAATATGCGGGTGCTTTAAAAGCGTTGTTTGGCATGGTTGACATGCCATACGAGAAATGCGTTGCAATATGCTGCTGCTGATTCCTTGATGTGTGCCTTAACTTGCACTGCCCGCAGCAATTCTTCGTACGGAAGCTCAGTATGCATTTGCAATGCTCAATATTGACATCAACTTTACATGATTTGTTTTAAAACAAGTGTTCTTCAAGTGTGCTCCCACATTGCCGTCAAATGACGTGACATCACCTCAGCGACGTAATGTCCCTCGTGAACAATCCTTATTAAAGGGACATTCCCACCTTAACGTTAGGTTTGAGTTGAGATACAGCCATTTGAATTGCTGGGCTTTGAAAATAAGTGTAGCATAAGTTTAAACATCCACAACGGTCTAATACAAAATATATATTCTAGTTTAAATTTGACATCTGTGAAAAATAAGACCCATATTGGCAGCAATTAGCAGAGTGAAGGTTTTCTCCACTACCCAAAATTCCTCGGGTTTTCTTCGCTATGACGTCACGAGATTTGACAAAATAACTTCAATTTGTAGGAATTTGAGTGTTTTTTTTTGGGAGGGGGGAATGTGATAATCGTGATCAGCAGTAGATAATCAGCAGCATTCATTTTATATTTTTCCATAACTTGAAATACATTTGACAACTTTCAAAAAAGGTGAAAATGTCCCTTTAACCATCGCCGTGGCAGGAGCTTAGGCGCCCCCTCAGTTTGTTTTTTCGCAGATAGCGAAAACGGGGCTCGCTGCGCCTCCGTTTTTGGTGCACGTGTTGCGGCCGACATTGAGTAAAACATTTGACCGCAGGTCATCTTTGGTCAGGTCACCAGACCAGGTCACGTGAACCCACCTCCAAAACAGTTTGTGTTCGTACCGCCATTGCTCAGCCAAAGTTTTTGCCGGACGAGTTTCAAAGTTACAGCATCTAATGAGATCATATGCATCCGTATTGCGCCTATCTCAGATTGACATTGATGACCTGATGTCGGTCAATTTCGTGACATGGGCGAAAAACATTGTCGGGAACCATTTGTTTTAGATGAGGAAGCAGACCGATAACGGTTCTTATAACCGGGCCTCCTTTAAAACAAGGTGAACTATATGTATGGATGTACGCTAGTGCTTGTCTCGTATCGAGTGTGGAATCGCTCAGACATCTGCTACATGACAAATAAGCATTTTTCCATGATTGCAGGGAACTGTCCGGCCTCGTATTTTGTCTCGAATGGCTGCCGACACCAAGAGCATGAGTTTGCGCTGCGATGTTGTGTTGTCTTTGGCCGGATCTTCCGCCGCCGGCGTGACAAAGCGCTGGTAGCAGAGCGCATTAACTTCAAAGAAACACTGTTCGCTCGCCATGACACTGCAATAATTGGTTTTATATGTTTTTCTGACGCTCTTATTTGTAATTACACTGCTACGTGACTGATCTACAGTGTCTTGCGGGGTTGAGCTCTGTGATGTGAAAATGTGGGAACAAATAGCCAATAGGGAATTCCTTTATAAATAGCTTGTACTGAACATGGTGTCATTCCTTCTTCTTTTCGAATTTAATGCGGCATTGAAACTCAAGGGTGCTTTCCAGTTACGAATCAAAGTGAGTGATAGGAGTAAGTTGACAGGAAAACCACGTTTTTCATACAGACGCGTAATGCAGTATTATGATTTCCCTTACCAATCGTGATCACTGATCACGATTGATAAGGGAAATAATGGTTATACCTTTATGATCACAAATGGTTAGAATCAAATGGTCAAACCTTTATGGATCACTGATCACTGATCAGTGATCCGTAAGTATCCAGTACATTTTTGATCTGGCTCATGTTATGTTTCTAATGAGGTATGTGACTGATATGGCAATTGGCAAGCCTTATAGTGAATAGTCTATTTATTTTTAGTTTATCACAATTGACAGTAAATCTTCGTCGACGTGGAATACTTAGACCAGCTAATATTTCAGCTACAGAACTCTCCTCACTGCACTAAGTCGCTTGCCCTGCTGAGCGTTATCCTATTGTTATATGTCCTATGTCGTTATCCTATGTCGTTATCCTATTCCTGGCTGTTGTTTTAGTCTAATACCTACTTTTCTGCTGATTAACTGCGCTACTGGTCTTATGTCCTTATGATCAGGTAAAAGAAAGATATGAAAAACTTCGGTAATACTATGTCCTTGAGAGAAACACGTTTATTGGAAGACCGCATTTTTACATTTTTATTTTTACAGGCTTACCTGATCGATACAGATATGATCATACAAACAAAGGTATCCATTTTCTTGCAATAGTTCTTCCATTGTCATAGTTTTATTGTATCTAACTCAAGAAATTGTTGCGCTCATGAGAAATCAACATTCAACAACAGAAATAATCGTTAGCACGTGCAAAACCGCGCAACACTGTGTCGGTGACCGGCAACCAGTGATCGATGATCTGTGACCGGTGACCGGTGACCGCTGACCGGTGATCGGTGAACTGTGACCGGTGACCGGTGACCGGTGACCGGTGACCGCTGACCAGTGATCGGTGATCTGTTACCGCTGACCGGTAACCGGTGACCGCTGGTCGGTGACCGCTGACCGCTGACCGCTGACCACTGACCGCTGATCGAAGTTCGAGGGCCACCCTTTCCTCCCTGCTCGCAGCGAGCGGCACGTCCTCGCTCACCGGTGCTGGGTAATCCACGGCACACGATCTGTCCCGGCGGCGCCTCCGCTCGGTTGTTCTGGGAGCCATCAGCGGGCGCTGTGTCGAGGGACGGATGAGACGTGTGGGGGTGATCTGCGCTCCCCAGCCGATCCCGCCGCCCGCCCGGCCGCACTGCACGACCCAGCGACAGGCACAGGGTCAGCATCGGGACGGGGGGTGTCGCCACCGTACGACTCGGGAGAGGGACGGACTCTGCTGGAACGGGTGATAATGTGACATGTAGTGGCATGGTGGGATGTTCAGTGTGCGTGCTGCAAGCGATTCTGGGCTGCCATTTGGACGGAGGGCGTGTGATCTATACTATCATCTATATTATACTATATCTATATCTATAATATACTATACATTCTTGTCTACCTCCGGCTATTCGTCCGGGAGGGTCTATGGGGCCTGAGCTCTCCCGCGGTGGCCACTGTTTCCAGCTGTGATCCCTTGACACTGATCGGTGTGGTGATCATTATTTTACACCGCCAGTTATGATCACGTCAGGTGACCAGGGTGTCCCCCTCCCCGATGCTAACAAGGCTCAGCGTGTGATGCATGTGACGTAATTAAAGCACAGTAGCTTGACATATTCGGTGCACTAGTTGGTATTGGGTTACTAGCGGCGTGAAAGCACTAAGCAACCGTAAAACCAGTGTGACATGTACAACTCTCCTAGTTATGTACCAAACACTAAATATGGTGAACTAACGAAGATGGGGTGTGGTGTGGACACAGGAAAAGACAACACAATGGGAACATCAGTAAAACAAATGATTTCAGGTAGCTTCATTGTGGTTATGCGAAGCTTTTATAAATCGACCGTAAACAAAATATGTGAAGACAGTCATGCATTAAGCACCCAGATCAATTCTGATAACAATCAAACATGTCCAGTCGGCTATTTTGGTACCTTACCCAGTAAAGCCCAAACTCGACGTATTCGAGGTGATTAAAGGAAGGCAACATATATTTTAGATGTAAATATAAATATAAATACAAATGTAAATATAGACGTGAATGTTAATATATAAATACATTATGAAACGTATGGGTGACGAACTCCATCGGGTAAGTAACTTATCACGGACAAAGAGTGTCAGCGCCCTTCCGCACGTGCGCACGGGCAGAGACGCCTCATCTCCGACTTTTGGAAAAGTATCGGCTGGCGGGTCCCTAATCACTCACCAAGTTTGAGCACAATCGGCTCAGCCGTTGTTAAAACATAGAATAGGGTACACACGTGTGCATATGCAGAGGCATACTATTCCTGACTTTTGGAGAAAAAAAGTTGGCTGACAGGTTCTTATCACACATTAAATTTAAACACAATCGGCTCAATTGTCAGTAAGATATAGAATAGGGATGTGCACGTGCGCATGTCCAGAGGCACTCCACTCCTAACTTTTGGAAGTCGGCTGACAAGTTCCTAGCCGCACACCAACTTTAAACACAATCTGCTCATGAGATGTTCCTTATATATATATGAAAGGGATGTGCACTGTGCACGTGCGCATGTGCAGATGCAGACCACCCTTGGTTTTAGGAACAATCGCATCTGAGGTGTCCCTGACGACACATCCAATTTAATCATAATGGGCCCTGATGTTGGGAAGTTTTTGTGAGAAAATGCTTTTCATCACCTCTCACGCGGCTCGCGTCACGCGCAGTGGTAGCCACCCGCATGGATCGGCACTGGTCTCTAACAGGTCCGATGGGGTTTCGAAGAAAAAGGACTACTTGTCAATTCAAAGTACGTTTGCAGAGATATTAGCTTCTCAAAACCGTGATTACGAGTTGGGTCGGGCCGCTCATGCTGATAATTTTCCCATATGCCACGGAATGACTAGAAGCTCGCTCGTAACAAGCTCACGTTCACCCCCGCCCGACACGGCTGTACGTGACGATTTTCGGAAGCTAATAAGTTTGCAGCCAATGTCCTGATAAAGATTGGTCTTTCACCATTGGACAACTACATCACATAATTTACTGTTAGCAAAAATATGCAAACTTAAGTTATAATTTAACATTGTGTACAAAGTTACAATGTAACTTTGTACACAATGTTAAATTAAAACTTAAGTTTGCATATTTTTGCTAACAGTAAATTATGTGATGTAGTTGTCCAATGGTGAAAGACCATTGGACCATA
>JARBER010057745.1:0-11967 GCA_030265075.1 Balanus glandula | reverse complement strand
GTGGCGGTGGCCGTGGCGGCGGCGGCGGCGGCGGCGGCGGCGGCACGCCTGGTCGCCTCGCTAGCCAGCCAGCCGGACCGCGTCGCTGAATTCACACTGAATGTATAATCAAATACAATCGGCGGCGGCGGCGGCAGCAATTAGGAACTTCCTGACGTGACGGTCGGCGCGGCGCCCTCCAGCCGGGCCGGGCCGGGCTGCCCGGGGAGGGAGCGGTGCAGCCGGCCGGTCTGCCCTGTCCAACACACCGCCCACCGGCCAGCGGCCACCATTGCCGGACAGCCAGCTATACCTACAGCCCACAGCAGCCCACCACACCTACAGCCCACCTATACCTACAGCCCACCAGCCTACAGCACACCAAAGCCCACCAGCAAGCATTGCACACCAGATGAGGAAAATGATCAAACCTTTTTGCTAACTATGATGTAAGATTCACAATTCGGACAATCGCAAATATGTATGGGCAAAGGGTAATGGTGGGGCTAACCAAAAAGGGCAATAAGGGCAAATGTCACGTGGGTGTAAAATGCAAAGCTCCACATCGAGCGATGATAATCCGAGTTCTGGTCTAAGCCTGCACCTGCCCACTTGTCAACTACTGAAACGCATTCCATTCCGTTAACGCCATAATGCCATGCCATCATCAACGTGTTTCTCTATGAGTTGGATCACAGTTGGATACCAGATGAATATATTCATCAGCCACAGTGTCTCACCTGGAAGGCGTTAACAATGTCATCAATCAACTGCCCGATGTTAAAAAGGAGTTCCATCCACCTGACAATTTCATTTCGCAGCAGGGAAGGACTGAATACAATATTCACGGAATGCATGTAGGTAAAAATGCAAATTTCACTGGGCTTATGATATGTACTGATTTGAAGTGATACGATCACGGAAAGGCAGTTCATATACCAGTTCGAGTGCCGCAAATAAACAGCGCTTAGACACCACTTCTGCGCAACCAATACACTAAACTTACTCCAGTCAATATCCCGCCTACGGCTGGGGAGAAAGTATCTAATGCTTTTAACGGGTTCCAGTGATAAATAGTGCAGTACAAATAAAACCCTATAATAAATTAGAACCTAAGCCTAGATGCTGTTCAAATCTGGACTTTCTCAACAAAAAAATAAGTCGTTCGTGCTCGGAGCTTTTGATATGTATTTAATATTTTACATATCTTCGTCAGTAATCGTTCGTCATGATTACGTTAAATAGGTCACGTGGGGTAATCTATTAATGTGGGGTTATTATAAAAGCCCTATATGACCTATTTAACGTAATTATGACGGACGGTAGCTGACGAAGATATGTATAATACATATCGAAAGCTCATGTCCGAAAACTTGTTAATTGCGGAGAAAGTCATAGTTTTAACAGCATTTCAAATTCAAACTTTATCTCCGAATGATGTCTTTCTGTGCAAATAAAATATATTGAAATTAAAATGCATCTAAAAAAATACATATTAAAATAATATAAAAATAACATTGATTGTGTGGAAATGCTTTGCTTTGTACCTATCAAAGCGTTCACGGCAGTGGCATACCTAAAGCACCATTCCGAAGATTGGAAATAACAACCCTCCAAGCCTAGCCCGCCCCTCCGACATTTGCCTAACCACCAATTCGCTGCCGATCCAACCTCCTGCACCACACCATTGATTTCCGGGCCGGCTGTGATAAAAACGTCACACAAGTGGCGCGGCCATGAGCTACGACACATCGGCCGCGGCCTTTCGGCCATCGGGGTCGATGCATAATACTGTCCACTTCAAAGTATCGCAGGGACAATCAGCCGAAATGCGCGTACGGGACGACCGCGGGGCACGCGACTGGCGACCGGCGAACATAGCCGTCCGGCGCCGGCCGCCATGGCTGCCGGCTCCCGGGGTCAGAGTTCATTAGTCATACGACACGAGATCGTTAGCCGAAATGATCGCTTGGTAAAACACGCTGCAGCGACGCCGGCACGGTTAGCACTGAGCCGGCGACGCCGAGCGTCAGAGAATAATAAAGACGCGGGGCGGGGGCGGGCATGACCTCAGAACGGCTCGGCACGGTGCAGCGTAGCGGTTACCAACGGAGTGGTTCTAAGCGCTGTCAGTTCTGGGCATGGTGTTTGTAGGACAACTGCGAACGGCGGAGGGCAAGATACGCTTCAAACTGAGGAATAGCAATAAGCTGGAGAAGGAATGGTAGCAAAGCAGCAAAGGAGCCAAATAGCAACACCAGAGACATGGGAGTGGCGGGAGCTAGCACCACATGTGACATATGCCTATGGGATAGTTTAAGTTTGATAGCATCACTAATACTTTGCACCTAGGACACGAATAAATAATTATAGACATTTAAAATTCGCCACAAATTAGTGCTAATGCACCACGAGATAAGACAACTTGAGACGTTTACACAATCGGTACCTAGTATGCTACACCGGCCTTCAGAAAAAAATGCTTTACGTTTATTTTTACTTTGAAAAACTTGCGCCTTACCGCAGCAGCTTCTTTTTCGTTCAAGACGAATTCTAACTCAAGATAAGCCACATGAGCTCTGCTTCGCTATGACCGGATTCTGGCACTCCAGACCCCTTCTCTGCCCGGAGTCTGTCATTCCGGATTCCTTTCTCCGCCCCTGACTCCTCCGGACTCCTCCGGACTCCTCCGGACTCCTCCGGACTCCTCCGGACTCCTCCGGACTCCCCGGAGTCTTCCGGACGCCAGTGACGCCCGCCCCCGGCTGGTGACGAGCTGTGTCACGCCGCGTGCGACTCCCAGTCCGCCGCCGGCAGTTCAGGGCTTCCTCCCGGCCACCCGCGCCTTTCAGCAGACACTGGGGACTGGGGAGGCCACGCTTCTTTCCACAATCGGCCCGCGAGCCGCCGTCAGCGCGGCCCACCGGATGACGCAGCAATTCCAGCACCGAACCGAACCGAACCGGCGGCAGTGGAGGCCGAGGGAGAGGGCGAGGGTGAGGGCCACCTGGAAGTGGAGCCAGCTGGAACTGCCCAGCTCGGCAGCATAACACCTGGTCAGGGACACCTGGGAGTCAACCGGAACCACCCAGGACAATGCGCCGCATGGAAACCATCCAGGGACGACACCTGCATCTCCATCAATACCAGTGGCTTGAACCAGCACAAACCGCAGCTAGATACCGTATCAGCCACCAGAGCACGGTTAACCAGCCAGTTGCAGACCACCGCGTAGATATCAGTCCATACCAGATGAGCAGTGAAGAGTCACACCAGCAGCTGTCCCAGCAGCTCAAACAGTTGCACACCGCAGCAGTCTCCGATGTTATTAGCGAGCCGCCCTGTCTCGGTAGCTGTCGGACTCCGCGCAGCCAGACCAGCCATACTACAGCAGCAGGCCGCGGCATGGTACGGCGCGCGGCGCGATGGCGGACGGTTCCGGCGCGGTGGGGGCGTTTTCGGCGCGGTAGAGGCGTTTTCGGCGCGTTTTTGCGCGGCGCGTCCTGTTTATAGTGTGGGAGGCGGGGCTCGGTGCTACTTCCGTCTCCTCTCTCGTCTCCTGCCGTCCGGCTGTCAGCACGGCTGCTGCCTGCTGAGGCCTCGCGCCTGCCTCGCTCCTGCCTCACGCTCGTCTCTCGTGCACTGCAGCGGCTGAGGCGACCAGCGGTAGCAGCGAGACTATGAACATTGCAATGACGAGACATCGCGAGACAGGACTCCGACTGATAACCAGCCCCGACCCGAGACAGGATTCCGACTGCTAACCAGTCTCACTCTTCCTGCATTGATGACAGAGATCATCATCGAGTTTGTTAAAACATAAATAGCATGGCAAGCACAGGTAGCGAAGACCCTGAGCGTTGTTCATGGAACACTGACGGGGCTCTGGGTGCGAACTAAACCTGACTGCGGGGCATCCAGTAAAATACTGACAGGCGGTTGAGGATTGCATACAGCTCCCCAGAGATGCGGATCACTGAGCCTGACGGGACTCAGGTTGTTGGCGGCACTGAGGAGTTCTGACAGGCCCTGAGGGATTCTGGACAGATCCCGAGAAAACGAACCGACCGGACCTGGAGCCCTCGAGAGAATTGGAACGTCATGAAAACTGCTGGCCCGGTGCTGCTGGCCACTAACAGTCCCTGGGGGCTGGATGAACTCCGCTACATCCAGCACCACCGCGATCAGCCCTGAGTGCAGCTGACGCTAAGAGGCGCATCACTAGGCTGCGGCAGAGACTCATCCTGTTCGTAATGCCGCGCGAGTCACGCGCAAAAACCCAATTCATATTCCTGGACCATTCACAAGATGCATTGCTCGATATCTTTGGCAGTCACCGCAGCGAAATGTTTGCATTCTCCAACAAATACAAACCATCTGCAGGGGGAGCGACGCAGCACTACTGCAGGCTGCAGGACGAGCACAGACTGCTGCCAGACGGCGGCACGATAACATACCCCCAACTTCTGTATGGCAACGCACCGATCCCATTACCGTCACGATACTTACTCAAACAAACTCAAACCAACGCCACAGCGCAGTACACTCACAAACATCCTCAAAACTTTGTCTTTCACGAATCGCAGAACCCAATCATCTCCTGCGTCCGACAGTCTGTCTGCCGCTTCTCGTCTTGAGCCGGAACATCGGCAGCTGTTTACGAGACGGTAAATCACTCATTGGCCAGGCCGCACGGCGCTGGACAAAAAGGCCGGCGGTGGTCACATTACAGTCACATCGCTCAGCCGGGAAAGCGGCCGGTGACCGGCGCCCGCCTCAGATCGCCAGATGCGTGATGTCACCAACAGTGGCGGTGTCCTTTATGGCTCTGCGGGCCGCCGCAGACCCAGGCACGGACCACAGACCGAGGCAGGGACCACAGACCCAGGCACGGACCACAGACCGAGGCAGGGACCACAGACCGAGGCAGGGACCACAGACCGAGGAACGGACCACAGACCGAGGCAGGGACCGCAGACCAGACGCGCGCGCCGGCCGGACGCGGCTGGCCACCAGGACTGGCACGCCATGGGAGCGGGGCTAGACTTAGGCGGAAGGGGCGTGTCTTCCGGGGTGGCATACCTACAGAAAGGAGATCAAGCCCGAATATGCTTTTGAGGGGGTGGTATACAACACGTGAGATCACATGTGATCACGCGAGCGAATGTGGTTTAAAACAGTGGTGAGTGCCTATGTGGTGGGAATTTATTGTGGTCATGGACATGGTATGAATTATGTGTGATCATAGGGTTGACTTACTTAAGCTGCAATGTCATACGAGACACTACAAAGAGTTAAATTCCATTGAAGCAGTTCAAGCTAAGCCATCTATCTTGGCAGAACCATTTATCATGAACAAATTATATCATCCCTTATACGCTTCTCCTTAACTAAAATAGACGATCAGAATACATGCTAAGATTAAACAATGCCGAAGCAAAAGGAGCAATAATATTCCAATAATAACGTGTTCAAAGGCCTAACAAACATGACTATAACAGCACCTGTCAGCTACTTGCAATCTCCTCGTCATAAACTACACGTTTACGAGGTGGTAATATTTAGCGGAATGGCCGTAACTTTTTATCACCCTGCCGCCAATCCACACAGAATAACGTATTGACTCCCGGCATTCACTGCAAAGCGGTGGCATTTTACTGCCGAGTTTTGATAATTTTCATCGTTTAAATAAGTGATGAAGCAATCATGAATCTGTCAGCGCCTCGTGCACTGAAAGGTTCAGTTGGAAACTGTCGTCGCCCTGAATGCGCATTGCCATCGAAATTACGATGTCAGGCGTCAGCTCGTCTCCAGTTTTACGATACTGATTTACCTATCGTCCATAGGGAACGAATGACGCACTTTTGGAATGACGAATGACGATGCACAGTATACTTTAGCGGTAAGAAATTGTTTGAAAAAAATAGGAAACTTCAGCTTCTTAACAGTTATTCCAATAAATTCATCCTAGTACCGAAGTTCAAATAAATACAATTGTAAAATATTAATCAAGATAATTCCACAACCATTCTGACAATATGCCTAAATAAAATCGAAAAGCTATCGATTGGCTGAAGCTACTTTACCACTAATTCAACAATTGGACAAGGGGAGATCCCGTGGTGGGGCTACACTAATTCGACAAACGAACCGCGGACGAACCACGGACGAACCACGGACGAACCGCGGACGAACCGCGGACGAACCGTGGACGACAGCGGACGAACTACGGATGAGCCGCGGACAAACCACCACATCCGCAAACCGCGCTGGGGGGTGCGGTTGCGGTCCGTCACCACTCGTTCCCCTGATTTCCGGCCACCCCAGCTTTGGTAAAAACGTCAGGACTCGCTCGTTTGCTCCCCAGTCCAGATTTGCTTGACCACCAGCCTCCCGTTCCCTGGACGCTGATCACGTCTAGACCTGTTGTAAACCCTTTTCCAGATCACAGTTCCACGACTTTGGTTTGTTTGTGACTCCTGCCAACATTCACTTTGGTCAGTTCACACCAACAACGACATTCTGCATCGCAAACCAACCCAAACAAACGACATCTCCATAAACATGTCACCTCTCTTCACCCATAACCAGGGCCTGTCCAGTGTCCACTACCGTCATCACCACCGCCAACAGCGCCATCACCACCATCACCACCCCATCACCACCACCGTCACCACCACCGTCATCGCCACCGTCATCGCCACAGCCGCTGCCAAGCACGACCACCGCCACTGCCGCCGCGAAATTTAGTTTTATTCCCGGTACAAATGGCGCGGCATTGGGCGGCTTTGGGCGGCATTAGGGCGGCCTTTGGGCGGCGAGCGGTGCTCGTCGTGCGGCTTGGCGGCGCCGCCGACGGCCGCCGCGATTACACCTAACAATTTATAGGGCACCTAACTGCCGTCCGGCTCAGTGTGTCATTATGTGGGTCCGACCGCCGGCCGCCGACCAGCGACCGGCTCGCATTCCTCCACTGTCCTGACGTGGAGCCGGGCAGCCGGCGGGACACGGACCGGTGCAGACTGATACAGGGGGACACAGTGGGACGGCAGAGGGACCACGGGGACAACGGGGGACCGTGGGGATCGTGAGGATCGTGAGGACCGCGGGGGACGGTGGGTGACCGTGGGGGGACCGTGGAGGGACCGTGGGGGGACCGCTGGGGATCGTGAGGACCGCGGGACCGTGCGAACCGTGGGGGACCATGGGGGATCGTGGGGGGGGGGGGGACAGCAGAGGGCAGCCACGCCCCCGCGCTGACGAGGCATCGAGACGGCGGCGGGGACGGGTGAAGAGAGAGAAAGGGACGGGGCCGATGGCGCCATTTGGTTCTAATGTGACTGCTCACAGCCTCCGGGAGGAGCGGAGACGAGGGTCGTATATAGAAGCCGGCACTGAAAGGAGCCGACCGACACAGACCAGAACTCCCGGTCCGATCTGCCAGGCGATTCCACTGACGTCTATGGCGGGACATGGTATGAGGCGGTAGCGCTGCCGGCAGAGTCACGAACTTCACCGGCTTCTCTGTGATGGCCTAATGATCTCAAGTCAGGACAGAAGCCATCGTCTCAAACGACCAACAGTGAATGACTTATGCATACGAAAACCAAGCTACATCTCGAAACCAAACTGCTCCAAGCAACGTAGGTTAACAATATACAAATAGTATATTTCATGAATAATGGAACAGCTCAAGTTCTCAAACTTCAAACAGCAAATCACTGTCCAACGCCACGTGCCCAGGGTCATGACCAGAATCGGCACCGGTAGCTCAGGGGCATCCCGTCTGCCGGCGTCGCCGGTGTGATCCGTCACGATCCAGCTGGGAGAGCCGTGAGAGTCGCCGCCGCCCCCGGCAGGCGCCAACGTCGCCGCACAACTTCCCCCATTCATCTCCGTTGAAACGGGGCAGTAAATTTCATCCGCGTGTTTTAATGCGCCGCAAGGCGTGCTTATTTGTCTTGATATAACGAGCGTAAATCAAAACCCAGCGCCATAACTTTTTCGCCAAACCGCTGTGACCACCATTTTATTGGAGTCTCTCAAGGGACCACGTCTTGGGCGTTATGAGAGCCATTTAAAGTAAGCCAAGTTGATATCCATCAAGATTTATTTCCCCATAAATCCGGACGGTTCTCATTTCAAGACAAATTCCATAGTAATGTTATTAAATCAGATCGCGGAACAAAACACGCCTGCAGTCTCCGGCAGGCCCGGGGCGACCCACTGTGCGCGCGGTCACGCGGAGTGCCGGCGCCAAATTAAATGAGCGACGAAAGTTTCCCCTTTTAATATGGCGCTGACCACGCCTCGGGAGCCAAGTTCGGCCGTTATAAACTGGCGCAGAATGCAATTTCGGCGCCGTTTTAGCCACGTGCCCGGCGCCGTTCTGGCCGTTATGTTTGTTTTCGTATTTCATAGCATGCCGTTTGGGGCCGGCGTCCGGCGGCAGCCGAGTCTTATGAGAAGCGAGACAGCCGCAGACGGCACCGAGGACGGCCGGCGGAGCGTCACCGGCCGGCGGCAGACGGGCCCAGCCGGCCACTCCGACATACCATCACCGCCGCTCTCTGCAGGGTCAGGCTCAGGTCACTGGGCACGGCCGCCGGCCGGCTGACGGCTCACAAAGGCGCGCGGCGCAGAACCCGGCCGGGGTGACGCGGTGGGAAGTTCAGAAGCCAGTTATTAATGCATTCGGATGAGTGCAGACGGTGAGGCGTGGTTCATTGCAGCACATTGATAAAATAAAATAAAGGGTATTACTTTCGAAATAAAGGTAGCTTTATACCATAGATAACAATGTATAACCATTTATTTAAATAACCATTTTAACTATTTATGTATACCATCAGTAAGTGTAGCAATACTTCGGGCGGGACATAAAAGAACACCAGGCTCAGGCTGGTATACTTATAGGTTAGAGCTGATGCAATGCTATTTACAGCCAAGGCAATGACTATTTTAAGTCTCAACCTTGAAAATCATCAGACAATAGACATCATTTCATGCCAGACTTCTCCAAACAAAACGATGACTAAGCTAATTAAACAAAACATGATGTCAGTCCGAATTCGTTAAATTTGAATGCACATATCGAAGAATGTAGGTAAAGGTAGTTGATATAATAAACATACGTATATTCTCTGACGGATCCCAGTAAAGAAGGATTTAGGCGAAAATAATTATAAGACTTTGGCAGACGCTACAGTCAATATAAATGAGACTGAATCTTGCGCACATGCCTTCCTTTCGTGTATCCTGCATAATGAGGCGATAAAATAACATCAGCGGAAAGTAGCTTGCTCCTCATGTAGTTTGGGGAGATTGCGGGAATACCTATCAAAACTTTCCTGTTTGAATCCATGTAGAGGACAGACAAGGCGCTGTTCAGAATACAGAATCAAGTCAGAATACAGAATACAGAATCAGAAGCAAATCATTGGCAAACCACCTGAACTGGGTAGCAAAAAGTTAAACATTTTAGTCAATATAAATCAATTTGATATTACAAAGCAAGCGTCTAAGAGGGTTCAATTTCAGTCTTGCCTTGAATATTTTGGGCATTGACGAAAATGAGCGCTCCTCTAACATTAAACTTAAAGAGACTGTAACTTTTGGCAAGTGAAGTTAAAACAGGTTCTAAGGACTAATTAGGGTTTTAATTGTCAACAAAGGGCTCACCTAAGCACCTCAAGTAACAACAACAATAATTTGTTGCAAGAATAATAAATATAGATACAAAGTGCCTACGATTTTTTCATATTACAACCTACATAGAACATGGAAGCGTTGAGAAAGAGCATCGTGTTCGGAGCGGTAGAGATATCTTTATATTTATAATACATCGCTGGCCTTTGAAAGGTAAACAAGAAATGGAAGCAGTCGTGAGTCCCGTACAAAAAAAAAAACACAACGCACGCAAACGTTATGAATGTACCTACCAGGTGTCCAGAAAAAGCAACTCTTTATTTTAGCGACGGCGGCAGAGGTTATATTAGATATCTTCTTTAGGAGGTAGCTGTGACAGAGGGAGCACCCATGCCAATTCCACACATCATATGTTTTGCCATGACCTGGGAAATATCACGGTTCTTATAGATGGAAATATCACGGTTCTTGGAAATATAATCCTATGCGACTGGTTGATACTGAGTGTTTACTACCCAAAGTGTTAGGCAAAGGAACAGTATTTTCTGGACTTCTGTAATTATGAATAGTCTCCTCGGAATAGTAAAACAGCCCTTTGGAATAGTCAACCATTTTTCTGCGAATTATTGATTGAAATCAGGCTTAATAAGGTATGATGTGTTTTTAGACGTTACCCATTAAAAAATATATGACATACATGCTCACGGTGGTCGTGGGCTACAATCATTGCATGGAATCACCTACAACGATGCAAACAATTATTCTAGTACTTAATGGCGGCACATTTTTCGAACTTATTTGATGGCATCAAATCGAACTTTGAACGATGATATTGGGCAACTGGGTGAGAATTTCGAGAAACAGGCTTCAGATTCAGATGCAGGCATGATTGCTCAGTAACATATACAATTGTAAATACAATGACAGAGTTCTTTTTAATTGTACGACCTTACGCGTACTAAAAGTGCTTCATACGGATCAAAATCGCACCGTAAACAGTTGTAGACTTGAGTGTTGAGTATTATGCAGACTTGCAAGCGTAGTGATATTTAAAAGCCACATATTATGTGCATTTACATGCAAGTGTTGCAACCACAATAGCGGTTTTCACGATGGATTGTTGCGCCGCTGGGGATATTAACATGACAGAGGTTCTGAGGATAATCTCAGAGCTATATTTTTTGTATTTAAGCTGCAGGATGCAATTTTGAATGCAACTTTTTTCTTTAAAATATTTTTCATGAAAACATTTTTAGCAACACATTGCGTGTTAATCCATCCTAAGCTCACATACCAAAATTATATTTTAAGTTATCCTCAAAAGTCTCAGTTATGTTACCCTCAGCTGCGCAAAAAATTATGGTGAAAACGGCTAGTATTTTCTTTTGGAGGACATCATTGAGGAGAAAATATAACGGCGTTCCTTCAATTACTATATTTTAGATTCATAACAAATTCGCAACGCCACATTTTCCGTACTAGGTAATTCGGCTTTGCCTCGCGAGACTTGTCGTTATTCAATTGCTGCACCGAGGGCTTCACTGGCCGTGGGCCGAACGTATCAATTTCATATTTTGTGTTATTCTTATACATTCAATGTTACATGAAAGGACGGTTAATGTCCCCCGTTTGATGAATAATAAAGAATAAGTACTCTGCCGGGAATGCAATACATTTCATAGCAGCCAAACAGCAAATAGACATTGCATCGGATATTGACTATTGCAATACCGACCACTAAGCATCACCGGAAAATAAGCGAATGCGGCCATAGCGAAACGTGAACGTTGTTATTTGAAAGCGTGCATTGGCATACATTTCGAAGCCTCACCGCTCCATTCGATCACTGTACTGGCATTTTGCAGCTTCGATGCCGATTACGCGGGCCCTGTTTACACAGAAGGAATAACAGGACAGGACAGGCGACCGAGCAGGCCAGGCCAAGTACTCGGACACATGTCGGCTGGTCGGGTAGTCAGGGACCACAGAATGGGACCAGATGGCTGGTCGGGTAGTCAGGACCACAGAATGGGACCATGCCGGCTGGTCGGGTAGTCGGGGACCACAGACTGGGACCAGGCCGGCTGGTCGGGGACCACAGACTGGGACCAGGCCGGCTGGTCGGGTAGTCAGGGACCACAGACTGGGACCAGGCCGGCTGGTCGGGTAGTCAGGGACCACAGAATGGGACCAGGCCGGCTGGTCAGGGACCACAGACTCGGACCGGGGTCGGGCGAGGAATGCCAACCCAGCAGTGGCAGCGCAGCGGCAGTTCCGGACGACTGAGCCGTGTCGGATCTCCGCTCTATAAACAGATGATGCCAGCAGAAGGCGACACTG